>BDUI01000328.1:238989-260142 GCA_002335545.1 Apodemus speciosus | reverse complement strand
ACACACACACACACACACACACACACACACACAAAACCACCTGACCAGAGCCTGCCATTGTTCAGCCTCAGACTTTTCAGAGATCTGTATGAGCTTATTCCTAAATACCCAGTGCAGCTCAGGGGCAGGTCACAGTTCCAAATACTAACTGGTTGTGTTTTCTTCCTGGGAAAGCTTGAACAGATMGACACTTCTAAGTTCCTCRAATAAGGCTCACACTTCTGAGGCTGACCCAGAGCCAAGTCACCTCTTTGGATCTTTAGTATCCACATGTGAATAATACTTTTGGAGGAGACCTCAGTTTAGAGGGAAACTGGACTGAGCTACCCAGATAACTCTTCCCACCATGGCCCCTGAGTGATAGCTTCTGAGTGTTCATGGTGCAGAATGAGTTGGACTGGGTCTGAAACAATAAACCAGGACCTATCAGTTACAGTTTAGTGTGTGTACGCATATATGTAAATTAACAGCCTCTTCTGTGATGATAGGTTATGCTCTGTTATTTTGTTATCTGCCGGTCTATTTATACATTGTGTCTCACTGATTAGACATAGCTGGCCTGAAATCCAACCTGCTGTGTAGGTTCTGTAGACCAGTACAGCCTCGAACTCACAGAAAGCTGCCTGCCTCTGCCTCCCAAGTGATGTGCTTAAAGTCATGAACCATTTTGCCAAGCCAATATGCATTATATTCGTAATGGGACTGGGAAACACATTCCTACATGATTTAATGCCCTCGTCCAAAAATGACCCTTAAGCTGTGCAGACTTTCTATGGAAGCTACTGGAGCTGTGCACTGCAGTGTGGACTAATTGGGTGCCTTTAAATGACACTAGCACATTCTGTTGCCCCCCCCTTTTTTTAAATTCCAGTACCTGAAAGTTGTTGTGCATAAGCAGAACAATTTCTAAACAACAATGCTTCATGGCAGAACACTAAACCTCCAACTCTCAATATTCCCTTCTAAATTAAACCATCTTTTATCGTTCTTCTCATTATTCTAATTGTTATTGTTCTTTGAATCATTCTACTAGTGATCCTAATTACTCTCCAGCCTTCTGACCAGAACAACTCATTAGATGCAGGAGAATGTGTTGTCTCTTAGCATCTCATTAGTGCAAGATACACTGGACCTTGAGAAGTTGCATGGGGTGTGAAAAGAGACCAGCCAAAGACTTTCTGATGACAAAAACCTTGAAATTAGGCTGTTTGACCAGAATACAACAAATACCTGAGGTTTGTAATGTGCTTCCAGGGTCCATTGATAATAGCAATCTTAAGTGTCACACTTTTTGAAGAGTGGATTTCTGTGCTGGAGGATACATTAGCAGGTGTGTATGTTTGTGCATGTGTGTGGAGGCCAGAGGAAAACCTTGTGTTTCAAGACAGAGTTTCTCACTGGCCCAATGCTCTCCAAGCAGGCTAGGCTGTCTTGATTTCTGCCTGTCTGGTGTTGTAGGTATCAAAGGTTCACATAACCACTGCCATGTTGGATGAAGGCATTCAGAGCCCCATAACCCACAATCATGTGCCACAGCCACTTGTACTGGCTCAAAATAGATTGTTTCTTACTCTCTTTGAAGCCAGAGCCATGTTTTATATGGGGGAGCAGGAGAGAATGAGACTTGAAAATATTCAGATACTTATGTAAATTCAACCATGATCTAGTCAGACCCTTGGGAAACAAAAAGGCTAATTCTGAGTTTTAATTACCTTGAAGGCTAAGCCTCTCTAAGCCTGTTCTTTCTCTAATTCTGGATGAGAAGAAAAAAAACTCAAGCAGTGTTCTAATTAGAATACGTTTTTTTGCGACAAAAGCCCGTCTTCTCATTTATTAGCCTGCCCAAGGACCTTCACAAAGTCACTTAATGCTCTTCTTAATTCCTGTAACAGAAACAAATAGACGCCAGATTGTGGAACCGGCTTCTCTTCAGTTACCACCTTCGTGGTGTCGCTTCTGAGCTGGAAGAATTAAACTCATTTACTTTATGGAAGTTTTTAATGATCCTGCTTTGCATGCATATGTGTTTACTTCCAGAAATTTGACATTTTTTAATCTTAAACAGACCACATGCTCCTTGAAGTGAATTAGAGACTACTATTCGTCTATTTTCTCCTCTTTCTGAACCACAGATGGAGTACATCCTCAGAGACTGGAATTTGGGAAAATCCTGGAGAATTACAAAATTAGGTCATAGATAATTCCATCCCTTCAGGGCTCAGCCTCCTGGTTTCTTAACAGAGGAYGTGCCTCCTTCCTTCCTGGGGGGAAAAGAAAGAGGCTTTCACAACCTGTGCCTTACAGAATCTAGAGCAGTGGTTCTCAACCTTCCTACTGCTACTACTCTTTAATACAGTTCCTCATGTTGCAGTGACTCCCCCTCTCCCCCAGCCATAACATTATCTTCATTGCTACTTCCTAATTGTAAATGTATCAACCGGAACGTAAGCATCTGTTTGCAGGTGACCTCTGTAAAAGGGTCATTTGACCACTATAAGGGTTGAGAACCACTGCTCTAGATGAGATGCTTGGGAACATCCACCCACCCACCAACCCCCACTCACCCTAGTCCTCAGCCAAAGTTCCAGCCTGACTGCTCAGAATCATAGGCAGGGGAGTTCCAGGTGTGTAGGGCCCCCAAGACTTCGAAGCGTTGGTGAAGACCCTTTAAGAAAAATCATGTAAGCATCATGAGCTCCTTGACCGTAGGCCTTGTCACTGTGCGCCATATTCACCATACTGGAAGGAACCTGTGACCCTCTGAAATAATCTCATTCAAGCATTTGCCTTCCCCACCTCCTGGTCTTGGAGTGTGAGATCTAGGCCTTCCCTGTCCTCCAGTGTCCATGGTGAGTAGATGGGCTGTTTGGATTTGCAGTAGTCCACCATCACCAGCCTTGCCTCCAGGGTGCAATTTCTCTTTGCTCACTTTGAGATACTGGCCAAAGCTGTGTTAACAAGGATCGATGGATCTCCACCCCTACATGCCCMCACCCCACCCCACCCCCAGTTCTGGGATTACAGACTGGTGATCACAGCCACGCCTGAGTTTCTATACAGATGCTGGGTCCTTGAACTCAGCTCTACCCACCCACGGACTTGATGTCTGTCCCTACCTAGTCCCGATCTGATCTTCCAATCCCTCTGCCTCCAACTCCCAAGCAGGCCGATGCCACCAGACCTGAGAAAGACTTTTCTAACTGGTGCTTCCCAAACACCAAGTGGATTCTCTCCTGCCTTCTTCAGGGAGGCAGTTCCTTAGCCCAGAGCAGTTCCTCGGCCCAGAGCTGGGCATCCATAGAAGTTAGTCTCCCTTCCCAGACCAGAGATTGGGGGCTCTATCCTCCTCGCCATTTACATTACAAACAAATAGCTCCAGGTGTGGGAGAAAGATAGCTCAGGTTTCTAAACCTCAGTGGAGGCTCTTGGACACATTTGCATCTCAAAGGGGCAAAGAAGTAATTTGCAATGACAGGCTCTCTGAAGGAAAATCTCTTAAGAAAAGAGAGGTCAGGGTCTGGGGGGCAGAGAGAAGATGGTCTGAAGTCTAATTAATCTGAAAGTAAATCTAGGCCTCCTAGGTGAGGAAAACAAGGGGTTGAAAGGTGAAACTGAGGCACGGGAGGAAGAGAACACTCTGGATACAAGAAGGAAAAGGGGCCTTCTGTTGGAATCTGGTGGCAGCAGAGAATCAAGACTTCCAATGCAGATATCTCCAATGCGGATATTTGCTTAAGGCTTTCTCCCTCTCTCTATTGTCAATCTGCAGTTTGCTGGGGGTGGGGTGGGGGTTGGGGGGGGGTCTCACCAGAAACTTTCTTTATACAAAAGGCCATGCTCTAATATAACATGAAACCCCAGTGGCTCCTGGTTGACTCTGGCATGTTGTGAAGTTGGAGTTCCCACACCAAGAGATGAGGTGGGTCTCAGGATGTCAGGAAACAGACATGGGAGGGGGGGGGTTCATAGGTCATTTACCAGCATGCAGGCCTCAGGCTCCAGCAAAACCTCCTCCCCACTCAAGTGCATATCCATTGAGAATCACATAAATGTGGCATATTGCCAGATCCATCACAGCCTACTCCAGGCTCCCTGGACGTCAGGGGTCAGCCATCTCTCCAACCTCATATATGGCCCTTCATTTTCCACCTTTATTTACTGCCTTTATGGCCTTGTATTTGCTGCCTTAACCACCGGAAGCCACATTACAGCAGTAACCCAGATTCCACCAGTAGGATGAAGTAAATAAAACTGGACCAGAACCAAGCTAACTGAACCCGTAAGTGGCAAAGAGCCCCAYGGCAGATCAGGACCACAGTGCAGCAGCCRTATCTGCCAGCCTCAGGATGCTGAGATCCTAATGCTGGGGGTAAATGGACCTGTAACTCCCAGAAGAATAAGTATTGTCTCTCGTGAATGTATTTCGGTATCTAGTACCCCAAACCTCTTGTATGGTCAGTGAATAGGAAAGCTTCTAAGAAAGTGCTTTATTGGTCTAGAAAGGTGTCTTGAGGTTAGTAAATGCAAGTAATGAAGGATTCGTCTTTTTATGTAAACTTAGAAAGATTCCTGTAAGCTTCAGGGAATCTACTAGAATCCACCTCCCACAAATGGACTCAAGGTAAGTACTGCCAAGGTCAATTAACAGCCTCCCTCCCCAGCTGCCTATTCCTGCCAGTGGAATCCATTTCCCTTTCCCTGGTCCCAGGATGCAAGCCAGGCCTACCCGTCTGTTGCTAGGTAACTGTTGGGTGGAGCCTTTTTGGTTTAATGAAAAAATGAGAATCTAGAAAGAGGTGATGGTGAGGCAGGAAAGGGGTCACCATGATCACTGACTGACTCCTGCTGACTTTGGGGTGACCTGTCTCTAGGAAACCTAAGAAATGGGGATGGGGATGTTGGTCAAGTCTTAAGAGTTGGATCTTCTCTTCTCTTCTCTTCTCTTCTCTTCTCTTCTCTTCTCTTCTCTTCTCTTCTCTTCTCTTCTCTTCTCTTCCCTTCCCTTCCCTTCCCTTCTCTTCTCTTTTTTCTTCTTCTCTTCCCTTCCCTTCTTTCCTTCCTTCTGTCCTTCCTTCCTTTCCTCTCTTTTATGTTTTAGTGTCTTATTATTTTAGGTATCAGTTAAATTTAAATACTGTTGTGTTTTTCCATATACCTGTATTTTCTACCTAGTTATGATGATACATAATCTCTAAGGTTTAGCTTTTCAAAAAGACATTGTTTCCATGAATAATTAGCACTTAGTTTTAATCCACTACTTAAGCAATTTTCTTTGGACCATTAAACTTTTTTTTTAAAATGTGGTATTTTTATTACATTTTAAATTATTTTAATTTTTACATGCAATGTATTTTGATCATATTCTTCCTGCTCCCCCAATACCTCCTAGATTCTCCCCACATCCCTACACAGTCAACTTTATTTTCTTTCTCTCTCTCTCAAAAAATGAACCCTAAGAACAAACATAATAACAACTCAAAAAACAAAATGATTAAAAAAAAACCCACTAAGCCATAACAACAACAAACAAAAACACATTTAAAACAAAACAAAACATTCATACTGACCCATCAATCCTGGGCATGGGGCCTGTCCTAGCCAGTTTTGTGTGTAAACTTGATGCAAGCTAAGGTTATCAGAGAGGACAGAGCCTTAGCTCAGGAAATGGATCCCTGAGATCCAGCTCTAGGGCAATTCTCAACTAGTGATCAATGGGGGAGGGTCCAGCCCATGGTGGGTGGCTCCATCCCTGGGCTGGTAGTTCTGGAGTCTAATAAGAATCAGGCTGAGCAAACTGTAGGAAGCAAGCCAATAAAGCAGCTCCTCTCCACAGCCTCTGTATCAGCTCCTGCCTTCAGGTTCCAGCCTTGCTTGAGTTCCTGTCCTGACTTCCTCCAGTGATGGGCTATGATCTGGAAGTATAAGCCAAATAAACATTTCCCTCCCCAACTTGCTTTTTTGGGCATGGTGTTTTCATTGCAGTAGTAGAAACCCTGAGTAAGACACGGTCTTCTTTGGAGTGTGCTTTATATACTCAGTGAGACTCCACTGGAAAGAGACAACTTTCATTTGCAAGCATGCATCAGTTGCACATAGCTTTTTAGTTGGGGGAGGGGAGACCCTGTGTCCACTTCCCCCTCTCAATGCTGGACCCCCATCTGGCTTGAATTTGTTCCAGTCTTGTGTATGCTGTCACAGTCTCTTGAGTTCTTATGTGCACCAGCTGCATTGTGTCTGGAAGATACTGTTTCTACTGGCTCTTAYGTTGATTCTTCCCCCTCTTTCAAATAGATTCTTGAGCCTTGACAGGAGAGGTTTAATGAAGACTATCTACAAACGAATACTCCAAGGTCTCTCACTCTGCACATGAGTCCAGTTGTGGGTCTCTGTGCTAATGACCAATTATAGGCTCTCACCATGCAGCTCTGGCTGACATAGAACCAGCTATATAGACCAGGCTGGCCTTAAACTAACAGAATTCCACCAGCTTCTGCCAGTAAAGGTGTGTGACCTTTACTTTGAATTACTGATATTGATGACAAAGACGATGTATTTTTTATAGCCAAGTTCTTAAACAATAGGGGTAAGATGAACATTTCTCTCCAGAGGTGGCTTTTCTGAAGCTCAAAAGTGGCTTCTAGATGGGTGTTTGAAATATTACCTTTGGCCAATGGTTTCCCCCAATTAGGAAATAGGTACAAGGCTCAGGGTTCAGTCTATTGTGACTAGCCAAAGTCATCAACTTTGAGAAACACGGACATAGACGCAACACCGTTGTTTTTTTCACAGGGTAAAACAACCAATATAATTACAGCTTCCCCTTGCTATTTAGCAAAATTAGTAATCTCCCCTTGCCCTGGAGTCTGATTGATAGATGGACTGTGGAGCTAATCCTAGTTTAGGCCATTGTGTGAATGGACTCCAAGACTCATATTCAAGGTACCTGCATAGCTTAGGCAGGGGACAATAAGTGTGGGGGACACTGCTGAGGGTGGCTAAGGTGGTTTTATCCTTAGAGCCAGGTCAGTCATTATGCAGTGGCCATCACCATTCACCCTGTGGAAATCCTCATGGACATAAGGATGCTACAGCTCCTGACCTGAGAGGCTTGCAAGCCCTACCTTGCTAAAGGTGCTAAGGACATTGCTAAGATGTGTAGTTGCAACACTACCGTTTACATTATCCTGGGACTGAAATGATCAAGTGTTTAAAATGGTGTGAGCATACACAGAAGGCACTGTGGCTCCTTCCTTCCCATCCTCCAACCCCAAAACTAAAGAGAGAGGAGCCTTGCACCATGCAGGAGACACCTGACTCAGCCACTGTCAGTGTTAGCTCCAGTTAGCTGATTAGAGTTAGCATTCAGCTTTGGGGCAGCCCTTCAAGTGACTGGGTGTGAGGGAGAGCTCTCTCGAGTCCAGAAGAAACAGAATGTACTGTTATTCATGAATGTCTGGATGTTTGCCCCCTCCCCGCCCCCTGTGCTACAGAAGCAGGTCCGAGACACCAAAGCTTCCTGCTGGGCCAAGGGGCATGAGGCTCTGAGACCACTGCCGAGGAACCTGGCTTTTCTCATTAATTTCCCTGAAAAATGCACAGTCATGCTTTGCCAAAGGCCATCCAGCCCAGGCAATCACAACCCTAAATCGAGAAAAATGCAACCGAAATGAAAAATTGATTTTATGAATCAGAAATATCAAAAGTTCTCCACATGAAGAGGGAGAAATCCATAAACAACTAACGGCGCGTATCACATAAATGGAAGGCGTTTGATTCTGCAACCGAGAGCCACACCGTGAACAGACCCCATTACCATCTATTCCTATTGAATCAATACAAAGATGCGGGAAGTCTGTGTGAATTCCCACCCCGGACTCAAGGGGATGGCTGGTTAATGGAAGGCTATGATCATCACGCTTTAAAAATATCCTGCCACTAATGAAAACCCATTTGCCTCACAAGTAGGATTTGGATAAAGTGGGTTGGGTCAGGAGAGCATTGCAAGTATCAAGTAGAAGCTTTATTGAGCTCAAGAGAAGTAGTTCAATTGCTTTCAGTGTGCTTCATATTTAAGAGATAAATCCTTATAGTGCAACTTCAAGATTGCTGAAAATTTCATTCAGCCAGAGACCAGCTACCTTAGAGAGAGACTTTTCCTTTGTGGATCCTTTACTGTGCCCCTAAGCTGAGCTAGTCTTTTTGCCTGGATCTGTAGTGTAAGGCTTTGGGCGGGACTTAGCTATAAAATAACTAAATGAAACAAAAGGACACACAGGTAATCAGGTGGAACTGTTGTGGTGGGTTGAGCGTGTGTGTGTGTGTGTGTGTGTGTGTGTGTGTGTGTGTGTGTGTGCTTTTGCCGTACAGCATTTGTCTGTTGAAGCTCTCAGTGCCCTCTCCCCCCAGGCCCCCTTCCCATTTGTGAAGTTGGGGATTAAATAAGGAAAGACTCAGACTCAGTCATTAAGATCACTTGCTGTTCTTTTGGGGGAACCCTAGTTAGGCTGCCAGCATCTACATGGCTGCTCACAACCATCTGTAACTTCAGTTCCAGAGGATCTAGCACCCTCTTCTGGCCTCTGTGGGTACCAGGAGTGCACATTCATACTTGCAGTCAAAACACTCATACACACCCCAGGCACATAATACAGGCAATGGATTTAGAATGTAACGGAAAGGGACTTTTCAGAGGAGGTCAGGTCTAGGCCAGGTCTTGGAGAGTAGGTGAGATTGGTATAGGCAGAAGAGGACACAATGATTCGGGAAGAGCTACTCCAAGGGATGAAGACTGAGGACAAACACTTCTCTATCTCATCCCCTCTTCCCATGTACGCACGAGGAAAGTGTCCCATTAATTCCCCACCAGGATGGAGAATAAGCTAGGAACAATCAACCCAACTACGAAATACTGAGCTCATTGAGGTACACTGAAGAGAGGTTAGGTAGACATGGCAGAACTCAGAAGTGCCCAGTGTGGAAGTCTTAGGATGAGACTCCACTTTCAATTGAGAAGAAAGCAAGAGTAGAAAGTTCCTTTGGCAGTTGGTGAGAGAGGATCACATATAACCAGTTTTAAGAAAAGGTTTGACCTGGCATGAAGATGTGAATTTTTTTAGCCCTCCTTGCGAGAATCTTCAAACATAGACATCTATCTTCTCGTAAGACCAGAAGATGTGCAGCCTTATCTTGAAATACCTCTGTGGTAACCATTAGCTAACCTGAGGGTGTTCCAAGATAGACTGGAAAAAACTATGGACCATGATGGGCCATCATGGTTCATGTCCTAATGTGGATGCCTCCAGCGTTCATGCCATCAGCCCACTCATAGTGACCACTGGGATGCTGGACCCTGACCTAGAGATGCCTATTTCTCTAATAGACTCACAGGCTTCAAGGTTTAAAGGAGGATCTGCACCCACTTGCAGAAGGTTGGAGAGAGCCTCAGGGCTGCAGTTGTCATGGGTGTGGCTGATACTGCTGCCCCTGATAAGGACTCTGGTCCAACTTTTATATTATTCTTCACCAAGGTCACCTTCCCGGACACCTTTATTATTCAAATGTGTCAGACAGCTCTTTTCCATAAACAATCTCATAATTCAGATTATCCCACTTAGGGAGAAGAGACACACCTCCTTGTTACAAAATGAGAAACCCAGGACTTACAGGGAGATTTGTCATATGAAGGCAAAACTAACTTACTGAGACAAGTAACATTTTAAAAACTTGAAAGGAAATAGCATTCTTGGAGATGCCCTTCAGAATGGTCAGGGTTATAAGATTACAGGGGATGGTTAGATATTTGTGAGAGTAACCTTTTTCTTTTTACTTCTTTAGGGTCATTGTCTTGAGAATGAATGTCCAACCCTAGAATCTTGGAAAGTGAAACACTCTATGGATCCAGGGCCATTGGTATGCGTTGATGAAGTTACTTTCTAAATGCAAGCAGCCACTTTTAATTTAATTTGTACTGTGGGGGCTTCACACTGAGAACACCAGTGAGGCATGCTGGTGCACACCTTCAGTCTCATCACTTAGGACGTAGAGCTGGTAGATTCCTGAGTATGAGGGTAGCTTAAGCTTCACAGTGAGCTCTAGGTCAGCCGGGGTTATATAGTGAGACACCGCCTCAAAGGAGAATTCGTATTTGGCTTCATTGTAAAAATGAGTGTTCTCCTCGGAAACTTCAGGAAATGGGAATCAGTCTCCAAGGCCTGGGGTAAGAAGAGGACAGTGAACAATACAGTGTTTACACTGACATCCTTCTGGGACAACTTGAGCTCAGAACATAGCCTGGTCTTCCCAGGTATCTAGGGTCCCTCTACCTACTCGGTGCAAGCTTCCTCAGTCACCCAGTGCCAGCCCTCTCTGGTGTTAATAACACCCCTGCACCTGACCAGGTCAGTAGGGAGCCTACAGAACCTTGGATGGACCCTCAGCACAAGGCTGAGAGGGTTCAGAATGGATGTGACTGGACAGACAGCACTATCATTTGACAATGCTACCAGGTCCCAGGACCACACACCTTCCATGTCACTTCCTGATGCCTTATTGGATGTGCAGACAACAATAAAGAACCAACGCTGCTGCAATGTCTAGAATTAAAACTAAGACAGGGGTTTAAATGGTGCCAAGGCCCATTGTCCCATCAGGTGGTTGTGAAAACGTGAGTCTACCCTCTACCCTCACTGTCCAATGCTGTTCTCAATGTCCCCACAGTCTGGTGTGGCAGGCAGGACCCATCCCCAGGTTTTTTCCAGAATGAATATCTTTACATGCAGTTGCCACAGACATGGACTCGATGGAGGTAGAGCTCATCTTCTGGTCATGCTTTTGATTTGGTGTGTGGCCCAATGCTCTGAATAAAGCCATCCTCCAAATTGTCCTACAAGGTCCTCCACGTCCCCCAGAAACCCTTGCTGCCTACGCGAGGTTGTAGCTTCCTTTGCTTCCTTCCCTTCCACAGGACTCTGACCTGGGTTGCCAGATCAGAGTCTCGGGGCAGATGCTTCCAGACTCTTGCCCAGCCTCCTGATGTGTGGGGCAGGAAGGGAGTAAGCACATAGTAAACACATGTGGCATTTGACTCCACTCAACACTTTCTGTCTCAGCCCTGGTGGCATCTCCTGTTTTTACTCCCTGCTCCTCTTCACCCTGGGTGGCATCCCACATGGACTCTGGGTCCTGATGGTTCCAGCCACACTGGTCACTTCACTCTCAGACCTCTTCCYCCTCTGTTGGTTCAGTCTTCTTGAACTTGCTGGACAGCAGGCCTCTGGCTACTACTCTTCACATTCCCCCAGGGAACTTCCTTAGATGCACACCGTAGAACAGAAGCTCTGTTCAGCCTCACCCCTGTGCAGAGAGCTACTAGGTTCTCCATAAGGGGTCACTAGGTCACCTTGTCACCTTCTGCCTATGAAAGTCCAGTTTCAGACACTCCCATTACATTCTGATATGTACACCTGTAGGTTTACAACATGCTCACTTGGATAGGTATACCTGTGTGCCTTTGTAAAAATTCTAACATGTACCTACATACCTGTAGACTTTTGTGAAATACACACCTGGACACCCCCCCACACACACACCTGCAGACATCTGTGCAATGCTCACCTGAACACCCCCCCCCACACACACACGCATATACCTGCAGACTTCTATGCAATGCTCACCTGGATACACACATACCTGCAGACATCTATGCAATGCTTACCTGGACATACACAAATACACACACTCAACACCCACACACACATACATGCACACACGCACACACACACACTTGCAGACTTCTATGTGATGCTCACTTGAACCTTTATACCTGCAGACTTCTGTGCAATGCTCAGCTGGACATCCACTCAGCTGCCGATGTCTGTGCAATGCTCAACTGGACCTGCCCACTTGCAGACTTCTGTGTAGCGCTTGTCTGAACATACACACAGCTGCAGACATTTGTACAATACTCACTTGGCCCTGCAGATCTCTGGACATCTACAGTAGGCTCATGAGGCCTGCCTGTGTGCCTTCTCTCTAGCCTTGGCTCTGCCTGGAGATGCGCTCCTTCAGTTCTTCTCTTYGTGGTGATCCTAGTGCATACTCACAGCCCCCCCCAATGGAATCAATTGCTCTTGCATCTCTCTAAATGTCTCCTGTGTACAGAGCTCCCTAGGAGAGCAGAATTTGTGTTGTGTTGCTTCCCCGGGACCCTGCAGTGATCTCTCTGTGCTAACTGGCTCTCTCTGGCTGAGCTAAATGACACCCAGGGCAGATGCAAGAGTAGCTTTGACTAACACAGACAAAAAGGTCCCAGAGTGCAAAGCCCTGTGCTGACTGAGCATGGGAGAACAATCCAGATAGGCTAAATTAGCAACATGAAAGAGTGTTGATAGGAAACTAAAGAGGCTCAGGGAAAAGTGTGGAGAGGAATGGATGGCAGGAGACCCATTTCCTCAGCCAACCCTGCCTGCCTCTTCTTGTCACTCAGTCTCCAAGCAGCTTTGTCATCAGAATGAGGGAGTTACAAGCCCCCACTGACCTTGGGAAGGCTTGTTTTTCAGAAGGGCAAACTGCAGAAGGCAGAGGCGTCAAACCAGGGCTCCCCAACCAACACTTGCTGCAAGCTGGGGGAGTGGCCCTGGCCCCAGATGCAAGAGGTTTGGGTGTCCCCAAGATGAAAGAAAGGCAGATAAAGGAGAGGGGTGGTAACTGCAGATAAGAGCCTCTCTCTGAAAGAGAATGGTCAATTTCAACTTAAATAATAGGGTTGGGGTAGGATGTCAATTGAGGACAGGTGGCCATGCTGAGCTATTTCTTTTCTTTTTCTATTATTATTATTATTATTATTATTATTATTATTATTATTAGTTGTTGTTTGTTTGCTTGTTTGTTTGTTTGTTTTGGGACAGAGTTCTCTGTATAGCCCTGACTGTTCTGGAACTCTCTCTCTGTAAACCAGGCTAGCCTCGAACCTCCAGAGTGCTGGGATTAAAGCTGTGCAGCATCATGCCCCAGCTGCTGAGTCATTTCTGACCTAAGGCAAGATTGTCATTGCCTCAAAGCCAGACTACACTACCATTCCGAGGAGGGCTAGCGAGAGCCTGAACTGTTCCAGGCACCATAGCATGGAAATGCTGCCTGGCTCCAGAAAAGCAGTCTTTCAGAGGCCCAGGTGAATCTCTCTACTGTCTTGCCTGCTCTGGTGCTGTCACTTTCCTCTTCCTTCTGTTTGTGTTTTGGTGAATTTTCCCTTTCTGCCCATCTTTTCTAGCCTGTCACCCCAAATTTCCTGTCTGTCAAAAAACCTAAACATACAAAAATATAGTCTGTTATAGGAATCATGAATAAAATCCACAGTTCAAAGGTGAGGTTGCATGGAGGGAGGGGCGGTGTCCCTGGAGTTCTGAAGCTCCTGCTGTGTGACAGCCTCTGGGGACACAAAGGCAAACAGTCTTTGCCTTCCAGGAGTGTACCATGAAAGCAAAACAGACCTTGACTCCCAGATAGGTGGCAGGGAAGCCGTGAGAGAGACCAGGACTAACTTGTAGAGAAAATCTGAACAAGGAGATTCAAAAGCAAACAAAATCTTTTAGCCCATCTTCCCTTCAAGGCTGAAGTCTCTTTGTACTGTGACAAAGCCCTGTGTGCGGGGTAATGGTGGGAGAAGACAGGGTCAACCATTCAGACACCAGTCTTAGAGATGAGGCCCCTGACAGTCTCCCTGTAGTCCATGTCCCTACCTCCTCGGCCCTTCGTGGAGACGGACGTGTGCAATGCTCCCCAGGGATAGTTTTTAAGAAAAGCAGAAAAGTGCTGAGTTAGGAGTACACAGCTGGAAGCCAATAAATGCAGATTTAAGTGGAGGGATCTGGGGATTCATCCTGTCTATCTTCACAAGACTGAAGCTGTATTTAAAGAAGAGCGGTACACTTGACTCCTTTCAACCTTGCACAGGTCAAATAGACAAAGGTATATTTAGATGGATAGAGAGATAGAGAGAGAGATAGAGAGATAGAGAGATAGAGAGGTAGAGAGATAGATAGGATAGAAAGTCATATAAAGAGATAGGCTGATAGATAACATAAAATTGGTGTTGCGGGATAGGGGAAGAACTGGAGAGAAGAGAAGAAGGAAATGGATTTATTCAAATCGCTTCATGGATTATGAAATTTTCAAACAGAAGTAAATATGACTTAGTTTATAACCCAACTATCCCAAACACCCAGGTACATCTTTTCTAACTAACCAGCCTCTCTGTAATGTGCAGGGATTTATTGGATTGGTTTACAGGACAGAGGATGGAGAGTCCAACAGTGCCCTTTGTACACTAGAGATGCAGAGAACTCAGTAGTTGCTCAGTACTCAAGAGAAGCCCTGCAATCTCCAGTGTGATTCTGAAGGCCTAGAGCATCCCTGGAGAGCAGAAGTCCGAAGAAGCTGCAGTGGTGGCAACGGTTGGTCAGGAGGAGTATGCGCTGATGTCTCTCAACTTTTCCATCTGTGCTACAGCTCATTATGCACGATGTGCACGAGGTGTGTGTGTGCACACATGTGTGTGCATTTGTATATATATATTCTGCACATTTATCTGAGGTTGTAAGATATACTATATAAAGAGCACATACACATCCAACCAATTTTCCTCAAGCGCTACACCCAGCATGCTTATAGCACAACTTCCTGACTAGGGTTGGACATCCAGGTCAGAGTAAAGACATTATTTCCACACTCTTTTGTGTGCCTTCGCTTGTTAAGTTCGTGTAGTTCTCACGGTGCAGGTTCATATTCTCACCATGGCAGGGAGGTTCTGTCCATAGCCCTGTCTGCCTTCCTGACCTCTTACATCCTGAGGGCAGCTCTACCCCTACGACCATTCACTGCCCTGTCCTCCAACTCCTCAATGTTGTCATCTTGGGGAATCCCATAGGAAGAGAGTCCACAGCATCGAGGCTGTTGGAGTTGACCTGCGAAGTCATTTTGCCTTCCCAGGGATCTATTCAGACTCTATGGAACAATAATTGGTTTCCTTCTGGTGCTGAAATAGTGCTCTAAGATACTGAACATGTGTGTTGTTCATAGCCTTTGGCTTATGTGAGTGAAATTATGATTGCATACTATTTTTGTGCACAGTGAATGGGGAAAAAAACAAACAAACAAGGAAAGAACATGACTGATCCCGGGTTTCAGCACCAGATAAATGATAAAATGAAATAAAAAAGGAAAAACATAACTGCTCCTAGGTATGGTGGGGGAGACACTTTATTGTGGAAATGAGGGAGTATATAAGCGGGGACAGAGATGTCTGGGAGAGTCCAGGGGGAACTTTACCCTGAGCTATGTGAGGAGAGGTGGGGAAGGAGATGTAAAAGCCAGATCAAGAGGCCAGGAAGCAAAGCATAGACCAAAAAGGCCCAAAAGGCCAGACATAGCAAAACAGATTACATAGGAAAGGGTGTCTTGGGGAAGGTCATGGGAGTGCCAGCCAGGAGGACCCTGGAATAGGTAGGGGCTAAAGGATGCAGGCAGAACCTGGCAGCCGATGTCTGTTTTGATGCGTTTAATAGGCATGTCAGCCATCTGTCCAGGGTTTGGGATGAAAACGCACAGAAATTTTAATTTTCCTGGAATAAATGATCAACAGTAAAATCTTACGGGGTGCTGTGTGGCACCCTGTATTGATTCTTAAAATTATTTTAGCATGTTTGTGTGGTGTGCCTATGCGAATGTAGATATAAATAAAGCATCAGATGCCCTGGATCTGGAGTAACAGGTGGTTGTGGGCTGTCTGAGGCCACTCAGAGATGTGAACTCCGCCCTCCCCAAGAGCAGYGTGGTGCTCTTAACCCCCCAAGTCCTTTCTCCAACATCCCTTTCCCCACTTGGTTTTTAAATCACACCAATGAAAGAATGAACATCAATTCCGAATTCAAAGCATGGGCAAGCACGAGGTCTCGTTTGAGTAACTGGGATTATATTAAACAGCGACAGATTAGAGACTTGTGCATACAATATGTATGAGTCATTACCCAAGCTCATCTTTAAGAAAAACGAGGAGAGGGTATTTTTAGCAAAGAAAAGATTTTTCCCCCTCCAAATTGGAAAACAGCACAAGAAGAGGGAACATTTCCCATGCGAGGAGGAGACACTGCAGCACAGTTCCAGGAGGCGGGGAGGGGGACGCGGGAGGGGTACACGCATCCTGAAACCTGCGCTCACCAATTCAGCTCAATTTCGCAGTGTGTGAGCGCCCTTCTATTCTATTGTCACGGAGGCCCCAGAGAAAAACAAATGAAACAAAGGAAGCCGTTATCAACAGATAATAGACATTTCTCCCAGAGCTTCAGGGGTGCAGCGCGCGGCCGTGGCAGCTGTTCGCCATGATGGATGTAACTGGGTTTGTGATAAATACACTTTAATTGAACATCCTTAACTGTAATTTATTGCCATTTAAATTTAAAATAAATCCACTTTCCGTCTTAAAAGAGAACTATTACCCAAATACCGAGTAGAAAGGTACGCAGAGAGGAGGGCATTATTTATCTCCCTAAAGCCCCCTTAAAGGAGGGCATCGTCAGCCCTTCCTAGTAAACACACATAACTGCTGTTTCCAAGTGTTTCAGAGACTTAGCATCTAATCACAGAAGAAACCAGATCAGCCCACTGCCCTCTCTCCTTGCCCTCAGACAACAGCTGATGGAGGGAGAGACCACATTGTACATTCTTTGTGATGGCGAGTAATGTCTCCAAAAACGCTCCGATCGATCTTAGATCGGAAAATGATACTTGCCCTCTCCTGCTGCCTACCCCAGGTCTTCAACGATGGCAGATACCAAAGCAGAATGATATACTCTCCGGGTGACAGTACCCCAGATTTTAGATACTGAATAGCAGGTAAGTGATCCTCACCTTCCATGAAGATCTAAGAGGTCCCTGGAAGGAGGCACGGGAAACTTTATCCAACACTTATTCCACTCAGATCGCAGAGCTCACAAGTCTTCTGTTTGCTGCTTTCTCTATTCCCCAAACCAGGCCACAGCTCCCTGCAATCTCTCTCCCTGGGCAACTAACTCCCTCAGGGCTCTCTCTTCCTCTGCTTCTCAGCTCCCAGACAACCTTGACTTACAGCTTTCTGTTCTGTTTGAAATGATTTCTTTTCTCTTTTGGAATTATAATTACATCACTTCTCCTGCCCTCTGCCCTCTAGATAGGAGACTACCAACAGCACGGTGTGCAGTTTAGCTTGCTCAGCCCACTGGAATCCTGGGAGAGTGAGACATTTTCTCTGTCCTACATAACTGGGCGCTTTGTCTCTTTGCCCCTTGGGATTGTCCATATAGGGAACCTCCGAGTCAGCTCAAAACACCCCAGGACCAAGTTCTGAGCACAAAGGAGATTTATTTGCCCCTGATGGTCAGAGGGCAGGGATAAGGGACAAAGACAAGAGATAAAGTAAAGAGGGAAAGGGGAAAGGGAACAAGGGAGAGGGAGGGGGACTTGTCCCTGGTGGACAAAGGACTGCCTCTGGGTAGAGAGGAGATAGACATGACCCMAAAGCAAAAGGCAGCTTATAAAGGCACAAGAGAAAAAAACCCCAGTTAGAATGAGGTATTTCATTTTAATTGTGCACGTTAACTAGGTGAGTCAAAGGGGGCTTTTGATTGCTGGTCTTCAATCCTTTGTTAGCTGGACCTTGGTAGTCAGCCTTCAGAGGAGGAAGTGGCTAAATGAAGGAATAGCCCTTGGTGGCTAGCTTTAGGAATCTAATGGTTTTTAGCTAGGCAGATGGAATCCAGGAGAAGGGCAGAGCCTTATAGTCCAGTGGGCTAATATCCCTTCAGTCCGTCAGACTGTGTACATACTGGAATCTCTTCTAAAATTCTACAGCAGACACTCATCATGGCTGGCTTTAGCCATAAGCCTATATAACTCTCAGACACTCATATGGCTGGCTTTAACCACAAGCCTATATATATGCCCCTAATTTCACCTCAGACTCCCTTTCTACAAACCTGCCTTCTCCTGTAATTGATCACAAGACTTAGCCAGGGAGGCTGCAAAGTCGAGAGCCACAGTCACATATAGGACACGCATAGACATAAACCCACACAAAAGCACCTTCAGCGATGGATCACACCCCATTCAAATTCAGGGGTTCTCCAAACCACCTTGAATGCAATGATTTTTCTGGAGAATGCAAGGCTCGCCGGAGCTCTGTGATTCATTCTTAAAGTTGACAACCAGGGAATGAAACCAATTAAAATCCACTAAAGGTGAAACAAGCAGGTGAGAAACTAGAAGGTCCCCGCTGGCTTCTGTGGATGGGAGACATGAGCCCTTCTCGCATCAACAATTAACCTTGTACACAGAAGACATTCAAGTGGGAAATCTCTCTCGAGCCTCAGTGGTTATAACTCTGACCAGAGTTACAATTGGCACAATTCGGTCTCTACGGTAGCTGCTGCCCCGTAAACTAAAGCATCAGTGTTTATCTCAGCGCGGGTCTTTCTGCAGGGTGAGTCTCCACCCTAAGACCCTCAGATGTTGTCAATGCTACCCTAAGGCACAACATATCCAGCTGCTGCCCTAAGCCAAGATATCCCCATTCAGTAGACCATGGCTACCTCCCAGACACTAGGGACAATGGACAGACCTTTCTGGGAAGAAAAATGAGCAGATTTTTACAGTATTTTTTTAATGTTTATGTTTTAATTTTTATTTTATGTGTGTAGGTGTTTTGCATGTATGTACATGACCTGTGTTCAGGGCCCTCAAAGCATACAGATATCTAGAATTGGAGTTATAGAGGTCTGTGAGTGATCATGCTAGGAACTGAACCCTGGTCATCTGCAAGGGAAATCAGTGCTCCTAACCACTAAGCCATCCCTCCAGCCTCAATAGCTAGATTCTTTACCGTATACTATCCTTGTTTGTAATATGATTGGATTGGCCAGTGTCTAAAGTCTGCCAAATAAAGTTAATAGTTACCTCAAAGGTATTSTCATGATCRGCATTTYTAAATCTTATGTGGCAGGCATCATGTGAAGGCATTACAATGTAGCTGTGTCCTCAGGGCTAGAATGTTCTCTCCCGGAAGAGGAAGAGAAAGGGACTCATAAAACTCAGGAGGCCCCTCCCTGAGGCTAGATCAGCAGCAAAATCTACCAGGGAAATGAGATTCTGGGAGAGTTGGCCATAAGCTTCACAGGGAGCCTCTAAGCTCTTTTGAGTTGTCACTTACTCTCTGGTGAGCTTTTTGGTGCCTTTGAGATAACTCTGCTCCTTTATGTAACACCAGTAAAACTACTGCCTTATTAAGCATTCATTTCTTCTGCCTGGCATCAGTGCTGAGTCTTGGGCAAAGAGATGTTTGTTTGTGCATCTTCTGGAAAAGTCACACACTGTGGCTGCATTTTCATCTTTTTATAAACCCTGTTCTGCTTTCTAAGGATTATCAGGATTCCATGCATGGTGGTCAGAGGGGCCAGCAGAGAGGTGTTCTCTAGGTCTGGGTCTGGTGGGAAGAGAACCACAGCGGGACATCCACTTTCTTTATGATTCTCCTGCAAYGGGTGTAATTGTATCCAAAAGGGTTTCTGGGAAACAAATCCAAACACTGCATGTGGCTTTCTCTGAGGAGCTGCGGAGCTGTGCCTACTCCTGCGACATTGTGCCTTCAGTTAAAACAATCAGCTTGCCTGTCTGGCCAGGGGAGGAGTTGAGGCCGTGGGCCACTAGGATGGGAGAAAAGGAAACAAGAAAACCTTATTTTGAGTTTTATATGGCTTTTTCACAGCCCCCCAACCATTCCCCCTAGCAATAAGCAGTTAGTCTCTATTTCTTTGTGGCTTTTGTTCTCAGTAGTGACTTTGTTTCTCTGAAATGTAGCCTTATCCTCTTGCATCACAGAGAGTGGTTGGTTTTGGGGCATCCACTGTTACCTTAGCCAGTGAACACTTTAAGTCATTTTCGTGCTTGTGGATGGAGACAGAGACTCAACCCCTCTTATAGAAGGGCATTTAGATACCTTTAGGCCAGTGAGACAGGGGAAGGAAGACAATAACCAGATGGGGCACACCCTAAAGCCAAGGGGAAACCCAAGCCCCTTAGTATCTATTGTCTCCTCATCTCTGGGGTCCCTTATTACCTGAGAAGACTGTAATGTTTACCAATAAACATTTTACTTGCTTTCCTTTTATTTTTTTTAACTGACAGAAAAAAAAAGGAGAATCAGAAGAAAAGAAACTCATCTGCTAGCTGGCATCAAAATTCAAAAGAAAACACTGCCCTGTGTTTTAAACCGAGTTCTTTTCAAGTCTTTAGTCTGGAATTTTGCTGAGGGAAGATACCAATAAGGACAAGCCATTCAGATTCCATGTACAAGGGACCATTTCTCCTCGTGGATCCGGTTTCATGCCTTGCCCCTGGATTCAGCTACGCTGCTACAGATGGCAGAACTTCCTTTTCTGTTAAGGTGGAATAGTATTGTGTTGCGTATGAGCATTGCATTGTCTGTCTCTATTCATCAGTAACCTGGAGTCTGTAACTTCACTACCACAAACTCAGAAAGATAGAATGGTGACCACCAGGGCCTGGAAAAGTGAATCACGATCAATAAAAACTTCTTGCGAACATTTTTTAGAAGAAATGATAGCTATTGGGGGAGTATGATTAACTTATTCTTAATTAAACAATAATTATTTGTTGTTGCCATTCTACACTGTGTACATTCACATCAGTTCTTATCCAATAAATATGTTTCATTATACTCTTAAGAGAGCTTGCTGAGGGGTTAAAAGCACAGGCTGCTCTTACAGAGGACCTGAATTTAGTTCCCAGCTGAACTTGGAATCTACATGGTGGCTTACAACCACCTGTAACTCCATTTTTGGAGTTTGGTGCTGCAAGCTGTAAGACCCTCGGCAAGGCCTCGGTTGCAGGGGGAACCACAGGATTCTCTTCCGTGGACCAGGAGGATACAGGTCGGCGAAAAAATGAAGACACACACGCAGGATTCTTTTACATTGTGAGGAAAGTGTATATTTTCTCTAGTAAGGGGCCCATTTTAGAGCTCCCTACTAGAGGGTCTGGCCCTGACGGTTACATACTTAAAAGGTGTCTTTAACTGAGCAAACTTGCTAACATCCTTAGGCCATGAGT
>BDUI01000328.1:185783-211271 GCA_002335545.1 Apodemus speciosus | reverse complement strand
GAAGATTTCTCCGAGCTCGTGTAGAATAAAGCCATAGAAACTAAGAGAATACTGAACAGGCTGAGCATGCAAGGCTGAAATTGGAGCAGAGACCCGACAAGCCTGGCATGCTGGAGAGAGCTGGAGAGATGGAAGAGGAAGGTGGATTGGTCAGACACTGGCAGACCAGTGACACTGGAGCTTGTGTCCCCAGCCCCATTCTTCTCTCCTGTTGCTTCCGTCCTCTTCTTCCTCTTCTCCTCCTCCTCCTCTCCCTCCTTCTCCTCTTCCTCTTCCTCCTCCCTCTTCCTTCTTCTTCTTGCTCCTCCTCCTCCCCCTCCTTCTTCTCCTCCTTCCGTAGGGCCTGGCTTCTGTGTGCTCACAATTTCTTTGTGTGTACCTACGGTGGGGAGGTGCAGACTTTATTATTTCCTAGTGGCTAGAGGGTGGGTGCAATGCCCGGAGCTACAGAATCTCTGGCCATCAGGTGATTTAGGAACAAAAATTATTTTCACTTTTTAAATGTAATTAATAAATTAGTTTTATGCGTATGAGTGTTCTGCCTGTGTGTGTATGTCTGTGTGCCACATGCATGTCTGGTACCTGCAGAGGCCAGAAAAGAACATCAGATCCCTTGTGACTAGAGTTACAGATGCCTGTGGACGGTCATGTGGGTGCCAGGAATTGAACGTTGGTCTTCTGCAAAAGTGCTTTGAATGGCCGAGCCATCTCTCAAGCCCAGGCCTCTCTTTTAAGGGTTAGGCTACATCCAGAGACCAAGTTCTAGAGTGAAGGGAGGGCAACTGACTGAAGGTCCCAGTGGCTGTCTGAGAAGAGCTGTAGGTGTCGGTGGTTCTACTCGAAGCACGTGGGTGTATTGTACATGTGTGCTTTGTCAACTCACAGATTAAAAATCAAAAACCAACTCAGGAGAGATCACGTTGATGTGGCCATGTAGTCACCCTCCAGCAAAGCTACCATCACCAGCAAGACACGGAACATCCCATGGCTCATCAGTGTTCTGTCACACACGATGCAGCCTTGCCTCCCACAGAAGCATTAGAGTGCATGGAAACACTTGGTTTGGGTTTCTGGCCATCTGAAATGTCCGGGTTCTTTTTACCATGCAAATGGTAGTGAATGAGAGACTAGATGCTTTCTCTCATGGAGAATCTAGATTTAAATGTGAGAGAGAAAGAGAGAGAGAGAGAGAGAGAGAGAGAGAGAGAGAGAGAGAGAGAGAGAGAGAGAGAGAGAGGTGACTATAAAGGGGGAGGGGAAGGCAAGTGGGATTCAGGTGACAGGCAACGGAAGGAGGGACTGTTGGTGTGGAGGGAGTGGGGCCAGCCTGAGGAGGGAAAGGATGATGAGGGAGAGGGTGAGCGAGAAAAAATAATGAAATATATGCACAGGTATGCCATAACAAAACGTGACAGTATGCGTACTGACTTTCAAATTGCATGAGAAAAAAAAAACCTAAAAATAAGCAAATATCTGTCGAAAAGACGATTTCAGGCTCATTCATACACCTCAATTATTTTTCCTCTTGCTGTGATAAAAATTTCCCCAGTCAAAGCAAATTAAGGAATAATGAGGATTTTTATTATTATTTTAAAAGTTTTTTTATTATTTTAAATTCTGGGCTTATATGTGGCTGTGTACACACAAGTGCAGGTGCCTGTTGGAGGCCTGGTGCCCGTAGAGATCGAAAGAGAGCATTGGACAGAGGCATCAGAACGCTGGAACTGGAGTCACAGACATTTGCGAGTCACTTATGAAGGTGCTGGGAACGGAATTCTGGTCCTTGGAAAGAGCAGTGAGGGTGCTCAACCTTTGAGCCTGCTTTCCAACCAAGAAGATTTTATTCTGGCTCACTATTGGATAGTACAACCACCCTGACAGGAACACCGAGGCAGCAGGAGCTTGAGGCCATTGTCCACGTCACTTGCATGGTCAGGAGGGAGAGGGGGATGGATGCCAGTACTCGGCTTCTTGCTTTCTACCTTTTAACTGGTTCAGGACTTCAGCCTATTAGATGGTGACACACAACGTCAGGGAGAGGTTTCCTGTCTCAACTAACCTTATCTAGGCAATCCCTCACAGACACGCAGGAGGTTTGTCTCCTACACCATTCTTCATCCTGTCAAGTTGACAATCGGCACTAACTACCAGGCCAAATCATGGTGTGAACTGGAAATCCACTCCTCTTCTCACAGCTGACTAGTATTTTATTGTTGGGTAAATATTTATTCATCCTTCCTGTCTTCGTGAACATCTGGGTGGTTTCCAGGCTCGAGTCTTATGAATTCAATTGCTACTGCTCTTCATGTTTAAGTTTCTGTGGAGCCTGCACTTCCAACCTTCTGGAAAATTCCAGCATAGCTGTTGAGTCAAGAGATTAAGCTGGTAAAGGTTCAGAATCAGTTGACAGAAAATTTGCATAGCACAAAGCCCAGAGCTCCAAACCAATCTGGCTTGGATTGCTCATAGTGGATTGGGAGGCACATCAGAAGTTCAGGGTCACCCCTTTAAATAGTGAACTTGAAATCAGCCTGGGTTTCCTGATACCCTGTCTTTAAAAAAAAGATAAATGAAAGAGATAAGAGCCAGGCTTGGGCCATGGATACCCAGAAAGCAAATAGTGACAGACAAGGAGTAAAACCTCATTTCAACACACTGCTTTTAATTATTTGGGCAGATAAGACTTCAAACCCATTTATAACTTGGCAACTTTTCTCCGGGCTAATTGTGGGTCATAGGGAGTCTTTCGCTGTTGATATGGTGTTTCAAACCAAATGAAGCTAAATGGAATTCAGATTTTATATTGCTCTTTTGTAAACTGTTTGATGACCTAAGCAGTTTCCGGGAGGTGCCATTCATAACTCTGTCTTGGTGATTGAGTGTTAAGGGATCAGCAGCAACATAGAGAGATGTGCCTTGCCAAGACCTTAGCTATCTGAGAGCTGTCACAGGGGACATGCTGAGATCTTGTATTCCGTAAGTGGGAGCCTCGGGATTCAGGCCGGCCTTCAAATATAAAGCCAAGAGATTTCTCCAATTTCAGACTAGCCATGAGCTGTTACCACATAAAAGGACACTCTTCTGTACTTACTAAAGTACCATAAACTATCATTCTTCCACACTTACTAAAAGTAGCAGCAGAAGATGTAGTACCAGCCATTAAGATGACTTCAGCTTGGAAACCCCCCGAAAGCCTCCACTGCAAGAGAAAAACCTTTTGAAATGACCTAAAGTTCAGTTCTCATTTCACAGTAAGACAGGAATTTATCATGGCGGCACTATGGAAAAATCATGTTGTTGCCTTCTCTCTGGGTAGAGAAATCCCCAGGCTTCCACACAACTGTTTCTTCTCCTGTGACGTGTTCCCTCAAACTCCTCCAGTCATCAGCTGACCCATCCACTGCTCTCTATCACCTTGTAAGTGATTTATAACATTTGATCATGGGATGCAAACCACTTTTAAGATCTCTTTCTCTCTCTCTCTCTCTCTCTCTCTCTCTCTCTCTCTCTCTCTCTCTCTGAGACAATGTCTCACTGTGTAGTTTTAGCTGATCTAGAATTCACTATACAGACCAGAGAGCCCAGGCTGGCCTCAAATTCATAGAAATCCTCCTGCTTCAGAATCTCAAGCAATAATCTTTGCCTTGTGCCAAGGATTATAAGTACAAACCATTAGTCTCAGAAAGAACTGCTTTAAAGAAACGATTTGTTTACTTTATGTGCATGAATGTTAGCCTGCATGTTTTATGTGTACTGTGTGCTTGAAATACATACAGAAGCCAGAAGAGGGTGTCAGATCCCATGGAACTAGAGTTGCAGGTGGTTTCAAGCTGCCAAGTGGATGCTGAGAAGCGAACTCAGTAAGAACAAAGTAAAAAATAATAAAAATGAATAAAAATAAACATTTTTTTTATTTCAGAAGACCATCCAGTACATTTCTATTGCAGACACCAGAGAATATAATTTACTCTCATTTTTTCAGCAGATGCAGGTTTGCTCTGTTATAGGCCAAGGACTGAAAGATGACTTCAGTTTGACAATATAAAGGGGTAGACTCTCAAGAGATTGAGTTGCATAGATGAGCAAGGTTCCATGTTAGAGCTCTGCTATGGGATATTTAGGCATTTTAGGTAGAAGCCTAAAACAACCCATTTTGAAGGAGAAAATGCCTAACAAGAAAAGAAACAGAAGCTTTGAATGCTGAGTAACAGTCCTGGTCACAGGAACTAGTTTTAATAGAACATGTTTATACTCAGTCATGGCTTCCTTTGTCATCATGATGGGGATTATGACCAGAAAAACATCTTTAAGACTGTCCATGTGACACTGATAGAAACAAATGGTCCAGGTCAGAAATCCCAACATCTTTTGGGTAGAAAGTTGGGGTGTGTGTCATCTGGAATTCATGACAGAATGTTGCAGAACAGTTAGGGACTGTAGCTGTCTGACTGTGAGCCTAAACCTGCGTCCTTCCTGATGCAAAGTCTAACATGTAAAAACAAGCCTGAAGACGAATAGGTGTGCCCACTAAGATGCTTAGGTAATAAACCATGGCTTGTGCCACAGCTCCTGGTTGTAGAATGAATTTATAGTCCTAGCTCGCCTGCATAAAAGACACACAACCCAGGTATTTTATTTACAGGTAGTAAGCCTAGATTGGGCGGGTTGGGAGCTATTCTAACTTATTCCCCAACTATAAACTCCCTTGCTACTTGCTGTTTCTCCTGATCACCTGCTCATGCTCCATCTCCTCTCACAGCAGCTTCTTCCACCTGTCTTCTTTCTTCCTCTCTCCTTCTACCTGCAACCCCCTCACTCCGTCCTCAAGTCCCACCTTTCTCCTTCCAATGCCCAATCATGGCTCTGGCCTGTTATGGACCAGTTAAATTGGGGAGAAGGTTCATATGGCATGACTTGGTGTACAAGAGGGTCTGCTTGTCCAAGGTAGCCACATCCCGAGAAGCCAGAATTTAGCACTAGAATACAAGCAGCGTCAGACCAGCCCACTATACCTGGTGGCTGTACCAAATCCATTCACAGTTCCTTTCTCCCTCTGTTAGAGGAATCATGACCCTACACTGTGGTTATCATTCTTGCATATTTCTCTTTTTTTACATTTTTTAAATAATTTCATAGGTGGATATTGCACTTATTCATGTTTGAAATTATACACACAACAACAACAACAACAGCAACAGTGTTTGAATGTGGCTCAACAAATATCTTTTCCTTTAAATGTTTTTCATGGCTTCAGATTTTACATAAATGGAATGATTTCTGTGAAAATATCAACTTGTTTCTATTATGAATATTTGTGTGGCTCATTAGTAAGGACATGCAGCTTTAGTTCATTGATTCTCCTGATAAAGTACATACCAYGACACCACACAGTACCTCATGGGTAGAGGTCCTACTAGGTACCTCAGACTTGTTCTGAACTTGGACTCTTCCTGCCTCAGTCTCCTTAGTGCTGGGATTCCAGGTGGATCTTCAAAATAGAATTTATCTTTCTCAGGTAAATACAATAAGATCAGTCTTTAAACAAGGGAAGGGAAGACACCTACGCTGGTTAGCTTTTGTGGGTTTTTTGTTTTGTTTTTTGTTTTTGTTTTTTTCCCAGAGTGGGTGCTTTGTTTTTGTCACCTTGACATAAAGTGGAGTTGTCTAAGATTAGGGAACCTCAGTTAACAAAAATGCCTTCAGCCAGATGATGGTGGTGAATACTTCTAATCCCAGTACTCTGAAGGCAGAGGCCAGTGGATCTCCATGAGTTCGAGACCAGCCTGGTCTACAGAGTGAATTCCAGGGCAGCCGGGGTGACACAGAGAAACCCTGTCTCAAACAGACAAACAAAACAAACAACATCCTTTATCAGATTGGCCTGTTGACATGTGAGTGCGACATTTTSTTGAATAATGATTGGTATGAGGGAGGGGAGATCCAGGTCACTGTTGGTGGTGCCATTCCTAGGCTGGTGGTCCTGGATGCTATAAGAAGGCAGCTGAGCAAGCCATGGGAGTGAGCCAGTTTTAAGCAGCATACCCCCATGGTCTTTACTTCTTTTCCTGCCTCACGGTTCCTACCTAGACTTCCATTTGTGACGGACTGTGATGGGGATGCAAGCAAATAAACCTTTTGTTTGCCAAGTTGCTTTTGGTCATGGCTATTGCCACAGTAGCAGAAAGCACACTAACAGGATATCTCTGCTAAAACAAGGTTTGTGTTTGAGAAAGTCCCCATCTGTTCTGGGTTCTGCCTCCTTACAAATGTTTAGACCTGGAATCACACTGCTGTATCACACTTTTTTTTTTTTTTTTAAATTCCTTACAAGTTTACATGTTAATCATTTCCAGATTTTCTTTGCAAATGGTTCAATTTTCTTTCATGTTTTGTAAACCAGAACCATGTAGGAAGCCACCCTTACAACATGGCGACTGGCTTCCCACAGGCACCACGTGCTGGCGGTTTCCCATGCCTCGGTCTCCGCCTCTCCCGTGACATCATGTAGAAAGCTACCCTTGTGCCTGCCATTACAAGATGGCGCGAATTGCCCCATGGCTAACACGTGCTCGGCAATTTTCCCATGCCTCTGTCTCCGCCTCTCCCATAGCGTCATTTGGTCCCATGACCTGCAGCCAACCAGGAGGCTATACGTCTTATGCAGACCATAACTGTATTTAGGGCGGGATCTTGCATGATTTCCAGGTCTCGGTCAGTTTTCAAGCAGACTCCAGGAGTGTCAGTCTAGCTCCGGAGTCTCTGGTTCTGTAAGCTTCTCCTCTCCCTCTCAAGAGGAATAAAGCTCATTACTGCAGAAGGATCCTAATGTGTGCCGCGTGTTTCCTGCCAGCGGGAAGATAGCGCGCGGGACAGAACCAGAAATCTGTAATGGCCAGGTTGCTACATCCTTCACTAAAGAGACAGAAATAGGGCCCCGTCTCTGCTACTATATAGGTAGGTCCGATATCAAGGACTCCCTCAAAGCTCATTTCTGTAATCACCCTAGGCCTGCACATCTTGTTTTGAGATGGTGTACCTAACACCAGTCCTGGGCTGCTCAGAGGAATTGCAGGCATCACACCCTTCTCGTTCTCCTTGTGGTTAATTTATCACAGAGACTAATTTGGTTGGGAATCCAAATTAGACATATCTTCACAGTTGTCATTAATCACACCCTTTAAACATGCTTCTGTTTCCCAGAGCTGGAGTATCTCAGAATGTCTGACAAAGTCCAGATGCGACTGTGTGTCATCTCCTTGGGAGAAAAAATACGGTGACAGAGACTCTGTTCCCTGTAGGATTCCAACTCAAGTAAATAGCTTAAAGGTACTCTGAGGGTCTGAGGAGATATAGAGGTTTGAATTGTCTGCCCCAGAGAATCTGAGTAAGGACCTCTAGGTATCAAGGACAGAAGTCTGTGTAATTCGCTTGCTTGTCAATCATGAAGTTTGATAAACCTGGTACATTGCCTTTCAATGTCCCCCATTCCAAACGTGGGTCTCTCCATGGCTATCGAGCCCACTGGAGTCCTCTAGAGTCTTGGCATTTCCCTAGTTGAGCATATAAACCCTGCATTTTAAGAACTCCTTAAGTACCCATGATATCTACATGGTTGATGACTATAGCCACAGATTCACCTTATCCAGAGAGAGAGTTGGCATCTTTAAAGAGTATTATAATTGCAATTAATATAGTATGAACTGTTATTTAATTCTATACCAGCATTTTATAATTTGTTATTAAATATCATTCATTTAATATTTCCACATTATTTCTTATAATCTAATTTAAAATTTTATAAGATAACTATTATTTTAATTATAATTAATTATATTATAGTTTAAAATTTAAATTATATGTATGTTTGTGTGCATGTGGATATGTGTACGTGAGGCCAGATGGATCAGATCACCTGGAGCCGGAGTTATAAATAATTATGAGTCACCTGACATGGTTACTGGGAAATGGGAGAACAGAAAGTGCTCTTAACTACTGAACTGTCTCTCCAGCCCTGAGAGCACCTTGCACACCAGGCAATGGTTAGCATGTTTCCTATGAGCCAGGAACACTGTAAGACTAGTAGGGACACACCTCATCTTACGTTGAAGGGCTGGGAAGCAGAGGGCACGTTCCCTGTCCACAGCCCCACAGATAGAGACTATCATACGACTCCTCCAACCTTGCAGGATATGTATGTGCCAAAGGAAGCTTCAAGGGAGAAAATTCCATTTACATTAAGACGCATACACACTTTATGAATTGTAGAGGACTGCCAAGTCTAATCTAACTCTAGAGAAGTCGTCTTAGGGTTTTACTGCTATGAACAGACACCATGACAGAGGCAACTCTTATAAGTGCAACATTTAATTGGGGTTGGCTTACAAGTTCAGAGGTTCAGTACACTATCATTAAGGCAGGGGCATGTATTGTGTACATAAAAGCTGGTAACATCCTCTGAAATTCAATGTCATTGTCACTCATATTTTCTGAAATAAAAAAGTCAAGGCTCATTGGTGAAGAGCATTTACTACTCTTGCACGGGACCAGAGTTTTGTTCCCATCACTCATGTTGAGCAGCTAACAAACACCTGTGATTCCAGTTCAAGGGCATCTGATGCCTTCTTCTGGCCCTTGTGGGCACTGCACTTGCGTGCACAATCCTGATTCCCAGTCACACTTCTGGAATTGAAACACAGGGATGCCTATTTGGCACTTACTTTCCCCACCTCCCTGGCACCATGGTGAATGCAACTCTTTCAGGAAGGCGGCAATGACTGTGTCTCACATCACTATAAAAACAAAGACAATTTGAATTTATCTGCATTTCTCTCCACCAGTCTTTTTAAATAGTTGTGTTTGTATGTGTCATCTTTCACAGCACACTAGCTCGAGTTTCTTTTCTGCTTTTGTGTGTGTGTGTTTTCCACTTTCACAGAGATGAAAATGTAGCATCATAGTCACAACACATACSGGTTACAAAGTCACAACACACTTTGYGTTGTTGACACTTTATAATAACATAGTGAGTTGGATTGTCACTAACAACAGCAACAGGAATAAAAGGCACAACCATGGCACCCTGAGGCCAGTGACATGTCTGGCTTAACACCTGTCTTTGTCCTCATGGCCATAACCTTTTGTTTATAATGTTTACAGTGTGAGCCCAGGGGCCAGACCCTTTGGACTGCAATTCAGCTGTGAACTTGTCTTATGAATATGAGAATTTTCTTTCTTTGAAATATGTGTCTGTGAGCATGCATGCATGTGTGTATGTGTGTGCATTCATGCATGTGTGTGTATATGTATCTATATGTGTGTATATGTGGGTTGTGGGTGTGTGTGTATATTTGTGTGTATGTTTGCATATGTATATATGTATGCATATGTATATGTGTATGTTTGCATATGTATATATGTATGCATATGTATATGTGTATGGGTGTGTATATGTRTATGTGTGGATGTTTGTGCACATGTGCGTATGTGTGTATATATGGGTGTGTATGTGTATGTATGCATATCTATATGTGTGTGCATATATGTTTGTGTGTATGTATGTGTGTATACATGTGTGTATCAGTGTGTATGTGTGTATATTTGTACGTCTGTGGATGTTTGTGCATGTGTGGATGTTTGTATACATGTGTGTATGGGTATGTGTGTGTATACGTATGTATGCATGTGTATATGTGGGTATGTATGTGTGTATATGTGTATGTGTGCATGTGTGAGTGTATATGTATGTATATTCTGTGTGTATGTATGTGTATGTGCATGTGTGCATGTGTGTATAATTGTGTGTGAGTGTATATGTTTGTGTATGTATGTGTGCACATATTAAGCAGTGATTTTTTTTTTATTATCAGTCATTTTCCCCTCCAGGAACCACTTATCACATTTTCACACATTTTTTTCCTTAGTCACTGACCCCATGAACTTCTTAATTAAAAAATTTGAGGCTTTCATGCATGAGTACTGATTTAAATAATTCTCGCCCCTCCCTACTTTCACTCTTCCCATTCACCCTTCCAAATCACTGGCATTTAATTATTTTTACACATATACTTACATGTATACACACATACACATACACACACACACACAAATACTTATAAATATGCTTTTACTTATAAATACAACCTGCTGGGTTCATTTAGTGTTTCTTGCATGTATATGTGCTTAGGGTTGATAACTTAGGATTGGATGACCTATAAGGGTTCTCATCCCTGGAGAAGACTGATCATCCCTCTCTTGACAGCCATTGAGAACCCACATATAGGGGTGAGATTCCCCCATCTATGTTGCTATGTCAACTGGTTCTGTCGTTGTGCATGTCTTGGTTAGGCAACCATATTTTTTACTTCATAAATGATGGTTTGAATGAGAATGGTGCTGATAGGCTCATATATTTGGATGCTGAGTCCCCAGTTGGTTGAACTGTTTTGGAAGGTCTAGGAGATGTGACTTTGTAGGCGAAGGTGTGTAACTGTGGATGTGTTTGGATGTTTCAGAAACCCATACCAATTCCAGTTAGCTCTCTGTCTCCCTTGTGCTTGTCAATCAGATGTGAGTTCTCAGTTACTGCTGCAGGGCCACGCCTGTCTGCTGACTGTCATGTTCTATACCATGATGGCTGTAGACCAACCCTGTGGCACTGTGAGATCCTAACTTCAATTATTGCTTTTATAAGTTGTCTTCTTAGTTGGCCATGGTGTTTCATCTTGACAAATGAAAAGTAACTCAAGTAAAGCTTATTTTTTATAAAGGCTTGTTTAATTTTTAAAAGAGTGTGTGTTTGTGGGGGGGGGGTGTTTATGCTATGTGAATACAGGTTTTTCAGAGACCAGAGAGAGCATGGGATCCCCTGCTATTTGAGTGACAGATGGGTGTGAGCCACTGTAGTATTTGCTGGGAGCAGAACATGGGTCCTCCTCAAGAAGAGTATGAACTTTTAACCTCTTCCCCATCTCTCTAGCCCAAAGCATCCTGTTCCTATTTGCACCTTCCTGGAACCTCTCAATAATCTCCCGAAACTCTCCTAACACCTAACACCTCATTTCCCATTTCATCTTTTCCTTAAAAAAAAACAAAAACAAAAACAAAACCTACCCACTGAATCCAGTTAGTTCTGCCTGGATGTGATGCATGACTGTGGGGTTATCTTCCAGGGAATGGTCACACACAATGGTCTCCCTCCATGAGCAGCCATCAACTACCAATGTCCCCTCAGCTAGGAAGGTGGTCCTCTGGTGAAGTTTCTTATATTCTTTGTCAAGCCCCAAGGAGCCTTAGCTATCAAGATTACAGGTATTCTTAAATGGGCAGAAGGTGAGGTTCGGTGAGAAGGTGAAGCTATACAATGCATGCTGATGGACCAAGGCAAGGGTGAACCACTCTAGACACAAGTGTGCTCCCAGCTTTAGTATCATAGAAGAGCCCATTGAGACTCTCTGCCTCTGCAGATGTCCCAGTCTGGGTCTCTCACAGCAGTATCTGTGGATCCAATGGGATGCACATTTTTTCAAACTTTTGGATCAAGAGATGAGACTTTAAATTTGTACAAACAGCACAGATGGCGGCTTTTTTTTTTTATAAGAATAACATTCTCATTATTTTTAGAAGGGATAAGAATGATTGCATAAGGGGGAAAAGTACTCTTTTATGTAAGAAACTTACATAATTAGGATTTCTCACATTTCTGTCTCACCCGTCCTCTCTTATTTCCATTTCTCTGTTTGACCTTGTGTGTGTGTTGTTCAAATGTAGAGAAGCCAGCATGTGTCTATCTAACATCGCAGCAAAATTCATCCAGCCGTATGAATAAATATTGCCTTTTTTTAAACCATTTTTTGTTGAATTATGTTACCAAATGAGATGTTAAACACAGCCTTGTGGGACATGTTTGATAACCAGTAAAGTGAATCTATGAATATATTCCTGACAAAATGTCCCACCGATACTGCAGTCTTTGAATTCTGACAACTTTGGGTGGGATCGTTTTAATAGAATATAATGTACAAGCCGCCTGGAACACTTTGATAAGGAATTCTGAAGGCTGTTGAATGTAACTAGCCAGCACACTGGGTCAGAAGGACAGAGAGGGTCTTAATTGAAAACATTTTAAACCCTCATTAGTAGGAAATGTGTAAAACGAAGATGAGAGCCGTGTCGTTTATAAAGGAGGAGGGAAGGAGCTTGGAAGGCAAGCAAGCTCAAAAGCCAGGGAAGCATCAGTTAGCAGTTGGGATCCTCGCAGGGCCATTGCTATGGCCAGGCAGGTGATGTGCGTAATTTCTTAAACCATCATGGTTTACATGTCTCCCTATGTGTACTTAAACATATCTATAAGTGGGTTTCTGTGTACCTCCAGGTTGATCAAATGTTGTCAGACATTTCCTGGAAGCGGTTTAAAAAGTGAAAACTTTCCGCTTTTATCCACACACAGAACAGTTCTCACCCTCAAATGAAAGAAGGGATAGTTTTATTCTGGAGTGAAATATTAGTGACCAGGACTGGGAAATGCAGATTCAAGTTACTCCAAATTTCATGTTCCAATGGACAAGTGATTTCCAATTTCATGACTACTTTTATAGCAGTAAAATAAAGAAAGTCAAAAAAAATAATCATTGTAATGACAATGGTAGACTCCCAGCTATAAGGAGAAAGCTCTGCCCTGGGCCTCAGATACTGTCCGAAGGGGTCAAAACAAGACCAAGATGCATTCTAATTAAGCAGTAGACCTGAAAATCTCCATTCTCCATCATTACTGTCCTTTATTTTTTTTTTTTTATTCCTAAGTTTGCCATTGTTATTTCTTATCATCATTGTGTGTGCATGCGTGTGTCAAAGGTCAATGCTATAGAATTGGTTCCCTCCTGTCACTTTTAAATGGGGTTTGGGGATTGAACACACCTTGGTAGGATTGTGCAGAAAGCTCCTTTCCCTGCTGTACTGGCTAGTTTTGTGTGTCAACTTGACACAAGCTGGAGTCATCACAGAGAAAGGAGCATCAGGTGAGGAAATGCCTCCATAAGATCCAGCTGTAAGGCATTTTCTCAACTAATGATCAAGGGCAGAGGGCCACTTGTGGGTGCTACCATCTCTGGGCTGGTATTCTTGAGTTCTATAAGAGAGCAAGCTAAGCAAGCCAGAGGAAGCAAGCCAGTAAGTAACATCCCTCCATGGCCTCTGCATCAGTTCCTGCTTCCTGACCTGCTTGAGTTCCAGTCCTGACTTCCTTTGGTGAATAGCTGTGTGGAAGTATAAGCTGAATAAACCCTTTCCTCCCCAACTTGCATCTTGGTCATGATGTTTTGTGTAGGAATAGAAACTCTAAGACCACCCAGTAAGCCATTTTGTCTTCTTACCAGCCTTGTAGATGACTCCCTGTAAGGAGAAGATCTTTCTAGAAGTTTTCACTCACTTTTCTTATAACCTCATTCACAGCCACATTTTCAGACCTGGCTCTTTCCTACTGGCTATGGAATGTTCTCATAGGCAAAGTGACATTTGTCCAACTCCCAGCGAAGCTGAGCCTGGCTTTATGTATTTACAGATCCCTTTGTGATTAACATATCAAAAAGCCAGCCTGTTGTCATTCTACACCTGGACCATGGCTCATTCAAATGCTGGAGACTCTAGGCCTCTGGTGTCCACTAAATAAATCAGACCAGCAGAGAATCCCAGTGAAGCAAGAGTAAATTCTTTAAGGTGAACTGGGACTGTTAAGACTCCAGCCCTAGAGACTACTGATCAAATGAAGTGTTCATGACTATTTCTCCACTTGCCAAGTAAAAACGCAGAAGTCATTAAAAAAAGGAGTTAAAACTCACTTAAAAAAACAAAAACAAAAACAAAAACAAAAACAAAAACAAAAACAAAAACAAAACTAGGCACATGGCCATGTAGCCCTGCATACTTTTCTGACCTCTGAGGTCAATGACAACCTCAAAAAGCATTTACCTTTGTTGTTGTCATTTTAACCTCCTACTTTGACCACGTGAGTTTCAAGGTGCTATTCTTTTTCTGTTTGTGTGTTTGTTTTTCCAGATAAGGTTTTCTCTGCATAACCCTGGCTATCCTGGAACTTGCTTTGCAATCCAGGCTGGCCTCAAACTCACAGATCGGAGACTGCCTCTACCTCTACTTCCAGAGTGCTGGTATTAAAGCACACTTGGCTTCAAGGTACTATTTTAAGAGAAAAATGAAGAAGTATGAGATGTTTGGAGAAGGGGAAGGCTGGATTCCCAGGGACAGGGTACAAGTCCTTGCTGCCTACACTGGCTGTTGACACCAAAAATGCCCATAACTTTGGCAAGGTCTCACTGTATTTCCACAGAGAAGGCTGGCTGCTCTGTTCCACTTCTTTCTCTGCTCTGCTTCTTCTAGAATTGGGGATCTTTCCCTTGGCTAGTGAATAAAACAGGAGAAAAGAGATATCTATTTGGAATGGAATAAAAACATTGTCCCATTCACATTGATTTGCAAACTAATTATTATAGGAAAAAACTTGTGGTGTGTGTGTGTGTGTGTGTGTGTGTGTGTGTGTGTGTGTACACATGTATCATTCAAAATAAAGGCTACTTATGACTCCAATCTAATCCTAAAGGAGAAATTCCACTTGTTCAAAGTTCAAATCTGTTGGATACTTACCTGCAAGCCTGGAAGACGATGTAGACCTGAGAATCCTGGAGGGTCCCATAGTTATCTCTGCATTCAGCTGGTGTAGGAGGAACAGCACAGTCTAGTATACTGGGAACCCTCCAAGGTGGGGTCAACAATGTTGAGGCAATGGCACCCTGGCTCCCACTGGGCTGTGAAAATATAAAAAACAAAATGGTGGAAATGTAGGCACCACCTAAGTGGTAAATGCATCTCCTGCAGGAGAGCCTAATTGAGAACTGCCTGAGAGTCCAAGGATTGCTGATGCAGACGATGACAGCCAATCAGGAACTGCTGTTTAGAAGAGATGCTTTTCGGGGTCCAGTGGAGCAAGGGTGGGGGGTGCTCAAGGAGCTCGCAGCAGTGTTCAGGTGAGCTTGCTGCATCTTTTCTCACCTGCTCCCTGAGTCTGTGTCATTGATTCCAGGCCAGCTCACCTCCAACCTCCAAGGGTAGGTAGGGCCAGGTGGCAATTAGTCCAGGGCACAGGCAGCAAGCTGGTTCAAATCTTGCCAATGTGACACCTGGTGACAACATTTATTATTCTATATAATCTGTGATTACTAAAAATTGATCTTGTAGGGTTGGGATGATAGCTCACTGGGTAAAGCACTTGCTACACAATCATGAGGACCTGAGTTCAGATCCCTAGGACCCAGACAGAGAATTGAGTCTCTGTAATCACAGAGCTCCTTTGGTGAGATGGGAGATAGAGACAGGTGAATACCCCCCAGCCCCGCCCCCCGCCCCCCTGCATTCCTGGGACTAGCACACAGGAGACTGTGTCTTAAACAAAATGTACAGTGAGGAGCAACTACAGCCTCCCAAGCCTCCCAAGCCTCCACAGGTTGAGGACGCCCCATGCACACGAGCACACATGTTTTAAATTATGATAATGTATTTCGAGGGTTTATCATGGAGTGTAGAGAGAGAAATGATACCTAATTAGTGGTCTTTAAGCAGAGGAAATGAAACATTAAAGGTTGGCTTCAATGCAGAAGTTACTAATATCCCAGTAATCTAAGTGCAAGTCCTAAGGGATCCCACCCCACTTAAGCAGGATGAAAACACAAGCTTCTCTTTGTGGTCCACTTTGATCAACAAGTGTAGAATCATTTTCACTGAGTCTTTCAAGTTGAGGGATGTGGGCAGAATTGCTAACACATGATAATGAGTATTTTGTATCAACTCTCCATGTCTTTAAAGGCCAGGGATGTTTTTAGAGGGGGAAACAGTCTGTAGATCAAGGAAGTGCTTGGATCTTTTTTGACCCTTTTGTGTCTGTCTCACTGACACATTGGCCAGTCTTTGGGGATCTAGAAGAGACAAGAGAAGTTCTTTGGGGTGATGAAATCAGGAGCCTAAGAAGGTGAAATGCTTGCCTTACAAGCTGAGGACTTGTGTTTCATCCCCAGAACCCATGTGAAAAAGCCAGGTATAGTGGTGGGTGGTCATAACTTCAGTGCTGGGAAGTGGAGACAGGTGGATCCCTGGGACTCACTTTTCAGCCAGCCTCTGGAAACTGGTAAGTTCCAGCCCAGTGAGAGACTCTGTCCTTAAAAAAAAAAAAGGTGGATGGGCAACAGAGAGATTGTTTCTATGCAAGGTCAAATGTAGACTCGGAAATGAATGTATAATGATTATTCTGAAGTGGAACAAAGGCATCTTATATGTTGAGAGGACATTCAGGCCAGCCCTTAAGAGTCCCTGATGACATTCAGTGTGTCCTGTCTGATGTAAGTAATGCAGCCAGAGACAGTTCTATTCAGTTTTTGCTTTTAGATTAAAACAGTCATGGATGGACTCTTTGTTTTCTCCCCACTCTCCCTCCTCTCCATCTCTGCCTTTAATTTTTGAAATTGTAAGTCCCAGTGGAGTCACAATAGGGTGATGGATTTTTATTTCAATACTTAGCACTTACCCAAGGCAATATGCATATATATAATATATATGCATACATATACATATATATCATATACATATATATCATATACATGTACATATACATATAACAAAACACTGGTTTTTACTAAGTTGATTATATCAGAGACAAGACAGTGGGGGTCAGAGGTTCCTGCAAGTGTCTATGGTTGGACCTTGAGAGGGAAGAGGAGACAATTACAGAGAACAAACATACAGCTCCTGCCACCTCTCTGTCACTCAGTTGGAAAGGGAATGCTCATCATTGTGTCTGCCTAGATTTGATGTCTCAGGGCAATGGTTAATGGATCCTGATCTCATTATTTATTGGAGAGACTGAGAAGCCACAACTAGAGAACTGTATTTCTGCATGGAACAAACCAATGAAGTAGTCAAACAGGATGTGTGGACATTGATCCCTGACATTACGCTCAGGTCTCAGTACATGTTCAAATACACACACACACACACACACACACACACACACACACACACACACACACCTATGCATGCATACATGAACACGCACACACACATGCATACACACATCTCAGGCATCTTTATTTCTATTTTAATATAAGGAAGATTCTTTTCCTCCTCTCAAAATAGAGCCGTGGGGGAAGAACATGGCTCAGGTGAACTTCAGCATTGTTGACTTGTAGCTCCTCGCCAGTGACAAGCAGTAAAGGCATGCCTATGGTTCTCTGCAGCATGCATCTCACTTATTTGATGCATGGGATTATGCTACTGTTTTCTTTGCCCTATAGCAGGGTGGCTTTACCAGCTTCTTCCCTCATGTTCACTTGCTGTCTTGCTCTCTATCTATCTATCTATCTATCTATCTATCTATCTATCTATCTATCTATCTATCTATCTGATTACATGAGTTAACACAACATGTGATTTTTCATTTCAGCTCCTGATTGGCCTTTTCCTTTCACACAAGGCACTTTGCTGGTGGTGTGCTGGGATATTTCAGCAGACAGAACTATGGGCTCCTTGAACTGTGGCCTGGGTATTCCTTGATCAGTGAGCTCCTTCCTTGAGGGAACCTTGTTTCTTTCCACCAAGTTCCTATATTTGTAAAGTATCTAGGATGAATTTAGGACAGACCTTCAGGGGTCCTTGAGGTGAGCACACAGAGACACCTTCAACCGTCTCTATGTGTGTATGTAACAAATTTATGTGTTGTATGAATGTTAGCAGGTGTGTGGGCATGCGTGCACGTGTGAGTGTATGTGTGTAGGTGTGTGTGTGTGTGTGTGTGTGTGTGTGTGTGTGTGTGTGTTTGTACATGTACCAAGACCTGAGGCTAATGCCAGGAATCATTTTCAATCACTCTATCATCTCATCCTTCCAGTCAGGGTCTCTTAATTAAGCCCACAACTCCAAGATATGGTCAGTCTCACTTGCCAGCTAGTTCTGGGGATCCCTTTCTCCACCTGCTTGGTCTGGAATTACAGATGGGCCACCACTTCCTTTTGGCATTTAGCTAGATGTCTGCAGATTTGGATTTGAACTTTGACCCTCCACGTGGAGCAAAGACTTTAATTTCTAAATCATCTCCCTGGCTCTCCAGCTGTCACATAATAGACTCTCGGCCAGTGTTAATTATAACTAATATCCATACTAGTTATAATTTTTTGAATAGCAATTTAATAAATAAATTGAATAATAATAATAAGTTGAATAACAATTCTGGCCATGAGTATAAAGATCAGTGCAATTCTCCAGTGTGCTGATGTGGGAAGCTCTTTGGGTATCCTGAGGCAGAGTCTGGTGTTTGGGGGTAATAAAGCCACTGGTAAGGACTGGAAGGGAAAATAATCCTATTCTGTAGGTGATTGACATCAACTTTAGCAAAAGCATGAATTCTCATAGTTGTACTATTCCTGACAATCGCCTTGCCCAGTCAGTTCCTAAGACCATCTGTGCTGTGCCCAGCCATGTTCATGTACCTTGTGAAAACAGCCAACCAGGTAGGGGACACTGCAATAGGTGATCTACAATTGGCTCTAGAGTACTGGTTGTCAACCTGTGGGTCATGATCCCTTAAGGGTCAAATAGCCCATTCACAAGGTCACCCAAGAACACTGGAAAATAGAGATATTGACATCACAATTCACGACAGCAGCAAAATTACAATTATGAAGGAACAATGAAAATGATGTTAAGGTTGAGGGTCACCACAATATAAGGCATTGTATTAAAGGGTCACAGCATTAGGAAGGTTGAAAGCAAAGAACAGTGAAGCCATTGTTACTAGCTGGTAGAGGATCTGGGGAGATGGCTCAGGGTAAAAACACTGGCCGAGCAAGTGTTATACTCACATTCAGATCTCCAGAATCTGCATAATTGCCAAGTACAGCCTGGGGGGCCGGCTTGAAACTCCAACTTCAGAAGGCGGAACCAGGAGATCCCTAGACCAAGCTGGCTACAAGAGTAGACATTTCAAAGATATTTGAATTGCAAGAAACCTTGCCTCAATGAATACAGTAGAATACAGAGTGTATTCTGATGACTACATCAGCCTCTGGATGCCAGATACATGCATGCACATATGCAAAACCATATAGGCATACATATATACAAAAATGCAAAAAGAAAACAACAACAAAAAAATCCATTTTGGCTGTGTATGTAAGACAAAAATCACAAAAGATTCTAAGTCAGCTCACCGTATTTACTACCACAGGTGGCAGTGACTTATGCAAACATGCAACAAAAGAAGGCAGGAAAATCTGTGTGTTCAGTCTCTGGCCTCCTTCCCCTCCGTGGGGAGGTCCTGGGATTATGAACACTGTGAAGGGCCATGCACCAGCCCTGAGTGCTGGTGTTGATTAATTAAGTTTTTCTCGTACCGTCATTTCCAATAAAGGAGTTTGAAATGAAAACATCTCATTCCCAGCTCAGGAACTCAAATATTTTAGTCACAGAGAAATCTGCTTATTTACGTTGTAGGAAGAGATGTGTAAAGGAGCCAGGAATCACTCCAGTCTGTTGTGATCCGGTGAAACTTCTCTGCGCATTTTGACGGTTTTCATAGCACTTCTTTGGAACACACACATTCACGCTTTCTTTCTGCCCATCTTGATATCTCACCTATTCATAAATATCAGGCAAATTTTAACATCCTTCACAAAACACTTCTATGGATTTAGTGTTATTTTTCGAATACCAAGTCCTTCCGTATTTTTCTGCTTCTATATGGAGTAAGAAGTAGACAACTCACTGAATTGATGTTGGATTTATTCAAGCATCTATATTGGACCGTTTTATGGGTGGTGCGTTTTTTAATTTGGGTTTCATTTCATAATTCGCATTGGCTAATTGGATTTTGAAAAATATAACAAGTACATATGTGGTGTGTGTAATTGCCTTTTCCATGTCCTAGTTGGGGTTGCTTGTTAGAACATGGTGTGGGGTTGCATAGAGCTAACCCTCAAGGGCCTAAGCACAAAGTCAGAAAGGTGACTAGTTTTCCATCAAGATCCATGAGTCTGGAAATATGGGCTCATGACTTGTGCAAATCTGCTTGGAGTGACTGGCTATCCATCAGTAGCTTACTCATGAACAAGAAAGAAGTGACCTCTTCTTTCTCCAGTATCATTTTATCCAATGTAAACCTGGTAGGGAAACAGGCAGGAAATAACTGATGAGTGAGGTGAAACATACTGTCTTAGTTAGGGTTTCCATTGCTGGGAAGAGACACCATGACCAAGGCAACCCTTATAAAGGACAACATTTAATTGGGGGTGGCTTCCAGGTTCAGAGGTTTAGTTCATTATCATCATGGGGAAAGCATGGCAGCTTGTGGGCAGACATGGTGCTAGAGGAGCTGAGAGTTCTATATCTTGATCCAAAAGCAGCCAGGAGGAGTGTCTCTCATGCAATGGGCAGAGCTTGAGCATTGGACATCAAAGCCCACCCCAACAGTAATGCCCTTCCTCCACACGTCCCAGTGGTGGCACTTCCCATGGACCAAGCATATTCAAATTACCACACATGCAATTAGTGGACACACAAACACACACACACACACACACACACACACACACACGACAGAATTGAAGAGAGTAAACTTGAACACCTAACAACATGCATCTTCCAACACAAGGATGAAGCACAAGAAAGTTTAAGGACAGATGCACAGAAGTGAGTTCTGTACCATTTCCAGGGAAAGACTCAGAAGGAAAGGAAAGCAGGATGTTTGAAAGAATAAAATGCAGAAAATGTTCAAATTTAAAGAAAATAAGAAACTCCAAATCTAAAAATTACTAATGTACTGAAGTCCAAACACCATGATTTTTTTTATAAGACTCTTCATGATAAAGTATGAGCTAGTGATGAGAAAGAAACAGGAAGCAACTGGCTAGTGTCCTCATCTTTGTTCCCCTGGGATGGTGACAGCAGATTTATCACTGAAATGTTGCAAACAAAAGGCACTACAACAAAAATCCACCAGTACTGAGAGCTTAAAAGAATACTAAACAAACTTGTCACATAAAATTCTACCCAGTCAATGTCTCCCAGAAATTAAAACAATATAAAGTATATTCCAGGCATACAAAACTAACATAAAAGAGGGCATTACTACAAAACTTATTTTCTGAATTTTATATTAGTTAAAAATGATTATATTTACAGGATATCATGTTACACCTTTATCCACATTTACCATGCAAAATAATTAAATCAGATAAACAAGTGCATGATGTCATATACAGAAGTGTTGGTGGTGGGTAGAGAGTTGGCCCAACCATGAAGAGTACTTGCTGTTCTTTCCAATGGACCCAAGTTTAGTTCCTAGTATCTACATGAGGTGGCTTACAACAACCTCTCAAGGGCATCTGAATGTCTGTCCCTCTTCTTGTCTCTTTAAGTACCCCTCCGCACACAATTAAAAATAAAGTAAATCTTTAAAATAAAAAATAAACTGATAAAGTTCTATAACACTTTTAACCTTCAACAAGATACAAATGTTAATTCTTGGTGTTGGTCATTGTGTCTTGGTTGTGTTAGGTCAACATCTCTGAAGAACTACATGAGATAGGAATGGGACTATATTGCTTTTAGAGGCTCAATGTGAAATCACTTCACTATAACGCAATAGAGGATGAAACGGGTATGACATGTAACAAAGGTCACTCTAGAGATTAACATAGAGAAGTCTTTGTAGTATATTGTTATATTTTAGATATAACAATATTGTAGACATATCAACAGTTTCCCTAGAATGATGGTTTAAAGGAGAACATCCCCTGTAGACTCAGGTGTTTGAACACTTGATCTCCAGCAGACAGCGCTGTTTGAAAGGTTATGGAATCTTTAGTAGATGGAGCCTGGCTAGTATGTCATTGTGGGTGGGCTTTGAGGGTTTATAGCTTCGTCCCACTTCCTGCTCTCTCTGCTTTCTGTGTGGGGACAAAAAACRTGATCTTTCTGCTTCCTGAATATCAGGTGAGTTTCATGCTCCTGCCGCTGTGCCTTCCCCATCAGGATGGACTCTGTCTCTCTGGAACAGTAAACTAAAATAGACTCTTTCTTCCTTAAGGTTTTGTTTGTTTTAAATCGCGGTGTTTTATTAGAACAACAGGAAGGAAATCAATAAACCTGGATAGTTAAAACAACCCACTCAGAGTTGAAGGATGAGCAGGCACTATCCAAAACATTGTGCGCTAACACTATTATCCACTGAAGTCAGAATAGATACTTACTTCTATATGACCACACATTAATTTTAAGGCCCTCTGAGAAAAACAGACCAACTTTCACAACTCTTGAGAACTCTCTAAACATGACCACTACCAATAAAATAGTACTTCAAATTTTTACTGTTGTGTGTTGGTTATTGAACACAAACCCTCAAATGTTGTTGAAAAAACAATTTGTTGAGGTAAGTGTGGTACCTTTGATCTACACTCTTCAAGAGAAGCTGGTCTGTCTCATACCAGAATCTCACATCAAGCATCCCTTTGTGACAATGATTGTTTTCACGCAGCTTCCATCTTCTTTCCCCAAACCCCAAACTCTTTGTTAATAACTAACTAGGGATATGGGTTGAATTGATGTGGCATGTTTGAATTCTCCTTCATAAACTTAATCCCATATTGCTCCCCATAATGACTGGATTTATTTTTTACTTTGATAATGTGAGTGTCCTACCCCACTTATTTTAAGTAATTATTGTGATGAACTAAGTAAATCTTATAGCTTCCTATAATCTATAAACTAAATAAAACTATAGCTTCCTATAATCTCCTGACCCAGAAGAGTTCAGTTATGTCCCACTTGGGTAATAAGCAAGTTCTGTTAGCAGAGTATTATTTAAATGTGTAATAATAGCCTGCCAATATTAACAATGTAGTGAAGTAGAAACTTAGGCATTCTTTGGAAACTCAGCTGTGTTGAATGGTGTTTTGCTAAAGCAGATGTAAAGGTATATTTAGCTGAAGTGGACACAGGTGAAAGGCTAAGGCAGACTCTTGAAGGACCATTTGGCTGAAGCAGACACAGGTGAATGGATGTTCTGTTAAAGCAAGCACATGAAAGGACACGAGATGAAGGATTCCTCATTAAAGACACATGTATTGGTCCGCTTAACATTGCAGAATTGACCTCCATTTGATGGGACTCCACAGAAAGAAATGTAGCAAAAAYGCGTTTTTGATATGCTAGTGGCTTCTTGCCACTTGAGCGGTTTCTGGCTTGTTGGCAGAGTGGTATCAGTTGAGACAGACTCACAGGGAGTTTTGCTAAGTCAGACTCATGTGATGAGACAAGAGTCACAGTGAGGAAGGACCGTGAGGCCACAGGTGATGTTTGGAGGGAGGATAAATCAAGACTCGATGGACAGTGATGGGGCTGGTCTTGGCTTGCTGAGAGAGCTAGCTGTGCAACACTTGTTGGTCTCACTGATCTTCACTTCTTTGAGAGGGGCAAGTCAAGAACTTCTGGTGTTTCTCCTGCTCCCTCCTACTGACATGTGCTGATTTGGTTGAAGCCTGGTGTCTCTGCTAGGCCATGCCACCACTGCTGGTTGATGTTTGCTATCCCTACCTCTATTGAACTGGACTGCTGGTGTATCCATGAAGTGGCTATGAGTGAATCAAGCTGCTGCTGCTGACCTGTGAACTGAACTGCTAACTTCCTGATGATGCAGATGAGATTTGATCCAAAGAACCATTTCTAAACAGGTCCACTTTCCCCATATCCTTCATTTTCCTTTCTGGTGTGTATTATGCTAGAAGGGAGGTTAAAGCATTTAAGAACCATTGTTAAAAGTAGGTTTTGAAAAAAATTAAAGTTACGTTGTAGTCTGAGAAGCAGCATCAATATGATTATTAAGAAATAGTCATGAAGGAGTGTGTTCACACAATGACAAGCATTTCAGGATCATGATTCCTTACCCTTCTTAATAATAAAGACACTTAAAGTTTATGTATCTGGGTGCTTTGCTTTATGCCTGTGTATATGCCTCGTCCCCCAGGAGCCCCAAGGGGCCAAAAGAGGATGTCAGATCCCTTGGAACTGGAGTTCCAGACTGTTGTGAGCCACCATGTACTAGGACTTGAACCCATGTCTTTTGGAAGAGCAGCTGGTGCTCTTAACTGCTGAGCCACCCCTCCAGCTAATAATCACTCACTAACCCGAACCCACCCGAGCACTTTCCTTTTCTCTGTCTTATGAAAACAATATTCTCTACATAATTGTGATTGTCTAGACTGGAGAGATCCACAACACAGCAAATATAAGAAAATTAATAAGAGAAAGATATCTTATTGAAATCCATGCTGGGKTGCTAGAAAAGGAGAGAATCGTAATAAGATGTAGGCTTTGCTTTGCTTTGAGGAGTTGAGGTAGATGGGATAATGAGTTAGCTTACTTATTTCCTTTTCCTCTGGTCTCAGAAAAACATCCTTGGCRTTCATTTCTGATAAGTTGTTCTAATGCTCCTGACAAAATCAGAAATCTGCTGATCTCCTCTCAGAATTCATATTCATAAAGCAGAAAGCCTTAGAAATAAGCAACAGAAGTTGAGTGCTGAGTTTGAGTCTGAATCTCTTTAAATAAACAGTTCTAGAGGAAGTATATSACTTCCCTAYGTGTGCCACATTTGGCCTAGATATTGTAATATAAATGAACCCTTAGTCTTTCAGATCCCATAGTTGACACTGGCTTCCAGTTTGAATTTTGATCCTTGATGATATCCACGTTTAGTAAATCCAACTGTGGGACAAGGGTCCTACATTCCTTTCAGGACTGTATATGGATGGTACTAGATCTCTGTTGAGTTAGTGGCATTGTGTGTGCATTGCACAGTCATTTGATGCTCTAGCCTCAGTTCCACAGGCAGGATACTAAGGCTATAGTATGTATATATTGTGTGTGTGGTATGTATGTATGTATTTATATATGTATGTATATGTGTGCGTATAATATATTCAGGTGTGTGTGTGTGTGATACTTAGTATTCCCTAACTTGGTCTTGAACATATGATTATCAAATTCAATTCCAGAGGGAACAGGATRAATATATACCCAAAGTACCAAATTAGCAAYCCCCTCCTCCCCAGCATCATGGGATTCCCTAAATAACACAGACATGTTCTGGCTTCATTACAACACATTTTTTTCCTGTGAAATGTAATTTTGGATTTTCCAATTTTACCATACCTTCTTAATGAGCCTTCCCATCATCAGTACAGGCAGGAAACACCTCACACCTCTGCCCATTTCCTAAGTTAGTAACACCACCTGAAATGGGACAACATTGCCAAAGCTCCTTCTGGAGGAAAAAAGTCTCAAGGACTCTTCCCGGGTGACAAAGCTAGGCTGGCCATACAAGACAGACTATTTACATTTTCTCATCTTACTATGTGACCAAAACATGAGTGTTCAGAATAA
>BDUI01000328.1:160531-179928 GCA_002335545.1 Apodemus speciosus | reverse complement strand
GAATGATTGGCTTACATAGTAGGAACAATGGTTTGCTGCACGCTGGAGAGATACAGAACCAAGAAACTGTTCTGTCCAAGAAACTCCAAGCCTCAGCAGCCCCAGTCCCACACTGAAGGCCTGGAAGCTTCCAGGAGAGTCACCTGAGTTAAGTTCATGGTAGAAGGTCAWAGCTGCTGTAGTCTAAGTCCCGAGGGAAGGCACCAGAAGAAAGTGAGTTCACAGAGGCATGCACCACACTGTTGCTTCCTCTCCTCCCAATATTTTCCCATCCAGTCCTCCAGAMAACTGGCCCACTCACCTTCAAGTGTGCTTCCCCACCTCAGTGACCGCCCTCCATGYGAGTYATCCCTGGAAACCCCCCACAGAYGCTTCCAGAAGTACTCTTCACTAGCCCTTGGCAGTTTTTAGCCACCAGGTTGACAATCAAGACCGGTCACAAACCCAAATCCAAAGGCCCTTGAATAGGACACATCAGCTCGCTCTCCATAGCAACAGGTGTGGGAATTAAGGACCACCTGGCWGTAAATGACAGAAGTTGGGATGTGGTGATCCGAGTGATAGCCACAATTTCCATGTCCCCATCCAGGAAGTCAGGAAGGAGTGCTGGCCTATGGAAAACCCAACACAGTCTATGTCTGATATTTGGTCAGGAGTTAAAACATGCTATGTGCTTTTATTTTTATAACTTCCAACCACCAAGGTTTCAGACTTCCTTTACCATATGTCAGACTGAGAATAAAGATCCAAGAGATAGCTTAATTCTCCTGATACCTTTCATAGGCCGTGATGAGAAAATGATTTTTTTCTTGGGCCAAGCAGATGGTTGAAATTAAATGTCCTCAGAGCATTACAGTTTCATTTGAGCCATGAATCAAAGTTTTTCCCCCAGTATTACCTTTATAAATCTTGAATATAAAGCACTCACAAATTGACTTGGTTCTGGCTTTTAGATTTGTAACCTAAAAGCATCATCTATTCTATATACTTCTTTCATTCCACCACATGCAATGTGCTTGAGTCAAGATTTGGGAGAAGTGGGTAATAAGAGTGTGGTAAAGAGGGAATATGCACCTATTTGGTTTTACAATGAAAGGAATAGTCTATAAAATTGCCAAGAAACTCAACAACAAACCATTGCCTCCCCAAAACCAACAAGATGTGTGCAAATGTAGCCCAGGTCACCTGGAAGGAGACAGAACTCAGCCTAATTACCCTGCCTCAGGATCATTTAAAAATAATTTGTATGGCATAAAACCATAAGATTTAATTTTCCTCTTCACTCAAAGTTTACACGGCTGGCAAATAGAGGTGTTATGTGTCAGGACATTTCTGAATGGACCTGGAAAAAGGATTTCTGCCCATCGTGGTAAATATTGTCAACTCGATAGAACCACCCAGAGTCAAGCCTCTAGTTGTGTCTGCGAGGAATTACATTAATTATGTTAACTGAGATGAGAAGACCCACCCTAACTATAACGTGAGCAGTGCGAGGCTGTGGATTAGGGGCTTTCATGGTCTACATAAAAAGGGGGAAGTGAGCTGAGCACCAGAATTCAACTCTCTGCTTCCCAACTAGGGATGTAATGCGACCAGATGCCTTAGATTCTTGCTGCCATGACTCCTTCCCCCACCCCATGATAAACTATAATCTTGAACTATGAACCAGAGTAAACCCTTCCTTCCTTACGTTGCCTTCAGCAGGGTGTTTTATCACAGCAGCAGGATATTAACTAATGTGCCATCTGCTTGCACTAGGACGCAAAAAGCCTTTCTGTTGCTGGCTCATCACTGGGGGTGGTGATGAGGGTAACAGAGGAAGTCACTCCTCAGTCTCAACCAAGTGAAACTCAATGTCATGATGGCCTCAACTCTGTACTTCTCATTGGGTATTGAACCAAACTTGAATGTCTATCCTTCTGAGAAGGATCACTGAGTTCGAGACCAGTCTGGTCTGTATCACAAGTTCCAAAACAATTAGGTCTAAAGAACAAAATAGAGTTTAGTCTCAAACAAACAGACAGACAGACAGATAAACAACACCAAAAACGATCTACCTACTCCTAACCAGAGATGATGTAAGAACACACACACAAAGGGGGGCTATGCCATTGTGTGGTTATTTGAATTTATGCTGTGTATTGCTTTTTCTTAAAAGATTGTATCTCTCTCTCTCTCTCTCTCTCTCTCTCTCTCTCTCTCTCTCTCTCTGTGTGTGTGTGTTTGTGTCTGTCTGTCTCTGCTTCTTTCTCTCTCTGTCTCTCTGTGTGTATATATGTGTGTCTGTTTCTGCTTTGGTCTCTCTCTCTGTCTCTGTCTCTCCTCTGTCTCTCTCTCTCTCTCCCTGTNCTCATACAGAGAATCCTGAAGAATTGTTCAGCTAGAGCAGATGTGTTGTTGCCTCTGATAGACTGTCTGCATGTGTTAATATCGAATATGCTGGGTTCTAGGACCCAGACTTTGTTCTCATTTTTTGGAGGGACATTTTTGAACATTGGGAGGAAGTTGAAATATAATCACAGGGATACTCTAGACTTTTAATTTTCCTCTTTTAAAAAGAAAACTTCAATATTTGATGATTGGTCTGTGTTGACTGAAGTTCTGTTTAAATATTTACTCTGGTAAAGRCTGGGCTGGAATCCTTGAGCAGATTGGGCATAACTGGTTTACACATGCATGTGTGTGCGTACCCAAACAGAGTGACAGAGATACAGAGAGAGACAGAAACACAGAGACAGAGAYACAGAAACAGAGACAGAGACAGAGTTTTGAACTAACTCACAAAATCAAAAGTTCTACTTCAGAACTAGGCATCAGATTGACAAGATAAGTATAGCTCCAGTGGCCTATGAGGAAGTACTTCTGCCAAGACTCCTAAGTGGCCTTTTGCTGGCCAATCAGCAGGCTCGTAGTAGATCTCCTATCCAATGACTTAAATCCAAGATGGTAGACCCACACCTTAGAGTTCACCCTCGGGAGGTTTGCTTTAAAAAAATACTGTGGATTCTGACAGGACCTCAAAAAGAAGTTTTCTCTTACATTATGTCTTTTCAGACTTCCTCCAAGCAAGGTCCAGGGATCAGCAGCAGTCCTGGGAACTGTTATACACACAAGAGCATCTTACTGAATCTGAGGATCCTGGGAGAGCCTAGTCATCTCTCTTAACAAGCTGCTTCTCCAGTCTGCACAAGGCTGATGACTCAAGAGCACAGTTTCCCAGGAATTACACCATTCTCAGACTTTCAGACTCAGTTTTGCTTAAGAGTCACTGGGAGAGCTTTTTTAACCCCCAAAATGCAGGTTTTTTCCCAAGAACACATAAACTATAAGTAACCCCATATTACACCAAGAGACTCTAAAGCATAGTCAGGTTTGCAAGCCTCTGACCTAATTAAGTTCTTTAAATATGGGTGATTCTTATAAACCCCAATTAACAGATAGAAAGACTGAGGTATTATTTGGTCAAAGAGCAAATATGTGGCAGAGGTAGAGTTCAAATACAGTCAACCCAACCTGCAGCCCTGTGTTCTTGAGTCAATTTTGTAATTCTGTCTTCCTCAGTAAAGCAATGCTCCTGGAAAGTCAGTTCAAACACCTACAACCACTGAGCAACATGATGGTTTGTCTTCACTGTCAGCTCGAGGAGATTTACAGCCATTATGGAAACTCACTTCTGGGAGTATCCATGAGGGATTTTCCAGAGAACTTTTGTAGGCTTAGATGTTTCAAAACCTACTTTAATAAGGATTCTCAAAATGCTTCAAATCCCCTTCTAGCCCACCAACCAAGGGTATGGGAGAAAAGATGGTATGTTGGACAAGGGGATGTAGACTTGTTTAGAAGTAGTTCTTTGGGGGATTCTATCTCTATTTGTTAGGATACCAGCAGTCCAATTCACTAGTGTCACCAAACACGAATCAGCAATGGTAGCACGATCCAGCAGGCACCACCAGGTCTCCACAGAATCCGCTTGAGTCAGCCAGCGGGAACAATCAGGACCAGCTGGAAGGCYAGGAGTTCTCTGCTATGCCTCTCTCAAGGAAGAGCTGCACAGCTAGCTATGTTAGAACCAGTCAAGGGTCTAGCCTCAGCAAAACATCACATGAGTCTGCATAGCATGACCTAAAGACATCCACTTCAAACTTTACCTACTTGGTAGGCCCACTCTGAATGTGGGTGGCATGGTCCCTGCCAGCTGAKATCTAGGAATGAATAAAAAAGAAAAAGTGAACTGAGCACAGGCATTCATCTTTCTGTTTCCTTACCATGGATGTAAGATGGCCAGCTGCCTCATGCTGCAGCAGTCATGCCCTTAACCTGTGAGCATAATCAGCCATCCCTTCCTTGCATCATTTTCACTGCGATGAGAAAGGCAATCCCAGCTAGTAGATGTGGTAGGAAGATGCTTCAATAACAAGTGCTTAATGACAAGACCAGATCCAGCCTGGCTTGGTTTCCCTTGACCAGAATCGTTCTTGCCTATGCTGTCAGCAATGGAAAGGGGAGTGAGCCTCTATGATCTCCAGTCACAGACCACTCTTCCAAAAGATGAGCACCTTTATCAAACAGCTTTCCTTCTGCAAGACACTGGCCATAAYGAGACACCCAGAGAATGGGCCTCTGCCTTCAGTCTTTGTGTTGGAAAGAAGCTTTCTAGTATATCCTTCGGACAAACTGTCCACCTTATTTGACTCATGTGGAGAGTCAACAGCAGCCTGCTCCTTTGAACATTGCCTTCCAGTATTTCTAGGGACACCTCTGTCTTAGTTAGGTTGTCTATCACTGTGAAGAGACATCATGACCAAGGCAACTCTTATAAAGGACATTTAATTGGGAGTGGCTTGCAGAGTCTGTGGTTCACTCCATTATCATCATGGCAGGAAGCATGGCAGCATCCAGGCAGGCATGGTGCTGGAGGAGCTGAGAATTCTACATCTTCATCCAAAGAAAGCCAGGAGCAGACTATGTCCCATGTGGCTAGGAGGAGGGTCTAAAATCCTACCCCCAAACCARTTCACTTCCTCCAACAAGGCCACAACTACTCCAACAAGGCCACACCTCCCAATAGTGCCATTCCCTGGGCCAAGCATACTCAAAACCAWYACAACCTTGTAGCATAAGGATCTGCAGTGATATTTCTTKCCAACCCCCTAGCCTACCTTAGGAGAAGCAAATGATACTTCAAGTAGAGTACTTAAAGAGGTTGACATGGGAAGAGTAATATATTTACTCTTGAGTCATGATCAAGATGGAAAGGGGGAGCTTTAGCTACACGGTTGAAATGGTCGTTGAGCCAAGTTAAAAGCAACCAGAGTGGGCAGAGAGTTACAAAGATGGTGAGATTACAGCCAGGAAGGAGTGATGATCCTCTGGGCTAAAAGTGGCATTAACTTCAGTACTCARGAACTTGTGTTTTATGAGAGCACTTCCACACCTCGACACATTTCCCCCCCCCCCATGGGACTGGGGTGCAGAATGGTTCTTCATAGACCATTTGTCAGATCTTTGACCTGCCAATTAAAGTGGAGTGACAGCAACCCATCTCTCAGGGGTCTCCTGACATCTCTCTGAAAAGCCGCTGCTCCTGAAATCTATGCTAGAACACTCCTTTAAGCTTCCTCAGACACAGCTTCTTCCCTTCCAGATATTCTGTTAGACCATCCTCCACACATCACATGGGGTGAGTTCTCRCTTTTGATGGATATGGTTTTGTTTTATTCAACATTTATACCTTTACATTTTAACATTATTCTTTAACTGGTTTTAGACTTACGTATCTATTCTTCGAGACTTTGATGCAAGAAAATGGTATAGTTCTTTGATATTTCCACCCCACTCCAATTTCTCTGAGGACTCTCTGTAAACYCCCTCCCAACTTCACACCCTTTTCAAAAACCAACAGGCACTTAGCCAAATTCCCACTTAGTCGAATTACAGCTTTCCATATGCTCATGGGTATGAGGGCCATTTTCTGGGGACTGGAGAACACAAGACAGGCCACAACCCTGAAGGAAATTGGTCCTCCCTCGCCCAGCAGCCACCAACTGTCAATAGCTTTCAGTCAAGGGTAGGGCCCATGAGTTCCTCCCTCTTCCATGTGGCAAGGTAGATGAGTCTGACCCTGTGCAGGCAGACACCATGGCTGTTGGTGCATTAGAGCAATGGTCCTTTCATGATCAGAGCACACTGCTTTACAGRAGTCCTCCCTGGCCTCTGCCTCTTAGCATCCCTCTGTTCCCAGGGCCTTGTGGGAAGCAGTGGTACAGATGTCCCAAGTGTGGCTTAGTACTATATGGAGCCTTATTTGACAAGATGGCCTGGGAGGTCCTCTGATGTTTAGAGAGATGAAGGGCAATAGAAATAGCAGCTTGTGATTCTGTTCAAGTTGAATAGATCCAGTAACCACATCTCCTTTCCCAGTGGTAGGGTCAGGATTGGCCCACAATTCACACGTTGATAGTCTTACTTCTTTTTTCACTAATTAAAATGTATTTATTTACTTTATATCCTGATTGCCTCACAGTCCCACCCTCGCTCCTCCCCTTCCTTCTCCCTTTCTCTTCAGAGGAGGGAAGGCCTCCCATGGACATCAACCTTCCTTGGCATATCAAGTTGCAGTAGAACTAGGTGCATCTTCTCCTATTGAGGCTAGACAAGGCAGCATTATTAGTGGGGAGGAATCCAAAGGCAGGCAATAGAGTCAGAGACAGTCCCTGCATCTGTTGTTAGTTGGACCCCACAGGAAGACCAAGTTACACATTAATTACACATGTGTAGGGACCCAAGGTCTATTCCATGCATAGTCAGTCTCTGGTTGGTGGTTCAGCCTCTATGATCCCCTGTGGGCCCAGGTTAATTGATTCTGTAGGTTTTCTTGTGGTGGCCTTGACTTCTCTGGCTTCTTTAATCCTCCCCCCCCCACTTCCACAAGATTTCCTGAGCTCTGCCTAATGTTTGGCTGTGGGTCTGTGCATCTGTTTCCATTATGTGCTGCGTGAAGCCTCTCAGAGGCAGTTATGCGAGACTCCTGTCTGCAGGTATAACAGAATATCATTAATAGTGTCTAGAGGTGGGATTTCTCGTGGTATTGGTTTCGAGTTGATCCAGTCAATGGTTGGCCATTTCCTCCATTTCTGCTCCTTCTTTATCTCTGCATAGGCACAGCCTATTGTGGGCTGAAGGCTTTGTGGCTGGGTTGGTGTCCCTATCCCTCCACTRGTAGTCTTTCTTGGTTACAGGAGGTGGCTGTTTCAGTTTCCATAAACCCTGCTGCTACTAGCCTTATCTAGGATCACTTGCATAGATTCCTGTAAGTTTGCATTGCTTTAGGTTTCTAGCTCATCCAACTATATTGCCAAACTCATTCTATGAGGCCATAGTCATCCTGATACCTAAATTCAACAAAGAGAGAAAATCTCAGACCAATTTCCCTTGTGGACATTGATGCAAAAATACTCAATAAAATAATTGCAAACTGAATCCAAGAACACATCAAAAACATCATCCACCACGATTAAGTAAGCTCATCCCAGGGATGCAGGGGTGGTTCAATATRTACAATTTCATCAACACATAAACAAGCTGAAAGACAAAAACCATGTGATGGTGACAAAAGCCTTTGACAAAATCTAACACCCCTTCATGTTCAAAGTCTTAGAGGGATCAGTGATACAAGGCCCATTCCTAAACATAATATAAGCAACATACAACAAGCCAACAGCCAACATCAAACTAAATGAAAAGAAACTTAAAGCAATTCCATTAAAATCAAGATAGGCTGCCTACTCTCTTTGTATCTATCTATTCAATATAGTACTTGAAGTTTTAGCTAGAGCAATAAGACAACCAAAGGACATCGAGGACATAGGAATTAGAATAGCTATTCATAGATGATATGATAGTATATATGAGTGACCCCAAAAATTCTACCAGAGAACTCTTGCAGCAGATAACCTTACTTTACTTTCATTGTCATCACATTTGGAAACAGAGCCAGTAAGAAGGTAATTAAGGTTACATAAGGAAGGAAGGATGAAACTTTGTTTTGATAAAGTTGTTGTTTTTTTTTTTATATATAAAAAAAGAGCGTAGGACAATCTTTCTTTCTCCCCCCCCCCAAGGAGAAAAGACCAAAATGCCTGCTGCTTAGAATCCAGGAAGAGAGCTTTCCCTAGGGTCTGTACTATCCCCCACCTTAGTAGGAAGAAATGTGTCCCTGGGTTTGAGTTATCAGCCTGTGGTATTTTGGGTTTGGTCAGCATCCAAAGCAGACCATGGGAATACATGGGCAGGGCCCACATTATAGAGAAAAGGGTCAGATCTGTTCTCCAAACTTGACTCTTCACTTCCAAAGGGATCTTTGTTCACCCACTCATCTGTCTGACATACCTCGCTGCCCGAAGATTGCAATTAAAGACCAAATATCTGTCATACAGGACAGTCGGCAGAGTTGAAAGCTGTCCCTCCGTGTTTCAGTGGACTCTAATAGCCATGAGGTTCTGGGTTTATTTTGATAAAATATATTCTTAAATTGATATTAAAATATTCTATTTATTTCTGCTTCCTTTTTTCTTAAAACTACTTCTTTAAATATTCCGTGTCAATACAAATAAACTCATGACATAATTTGAGGGTATGTATAGCATTATATTCTGTGGGCCTACTATATTCTTATTGAAAACAGTTCTCCCACAATTAGACATTTGAGTGCATGCTATTAGTCACCAAAAATAAATATGCAATGAATACTATTGAAAACATGGTGTCTTCAAGGCTTTATGTGGGCCACACAATGTACTGTCTATTAAGGTTGCTCTAATTTGTTGTAGTCCTGCCAAAAGGATGAGGGCACATTTGCTCATTTTAYGCCAAGTAAGAAGAAAGGGTGTCCTGATGAAGAGTCGTGCTCTATGTACATCTCCCTGATTTGTAACCTCGTGGTGCTACACCGATGGCCTGACCACCTGGTTTCACGTGCTGACCAGTTTACAATGGGCTCAGCCCTATCAAGTGTTTGTTGAAGAYGGAGAGAAGAAAATACAGGCCCATTGTCTCTGCTGACTGGTTTCTGGCCATACTCCTGGCATCCACAGACAGTTGTAGCTCCTGCAAGTGTCCTGCCTACCACCGAGGAGTTGAGATTAAATGGGTTTCCCCTCTTGCCTGGCTGACCTCAGACAATCACAGCTCCTGGGCACTGTATTGCCTCTTCTTGTAATGCTCTCATGGGGAAATAATTCCCTTATCATTTCAGTCAAGCTATTCCAAATGAGATCCTGCTATTTGCAGGACAGTCGGCAGACTAATGAAGTTGGACGTCGTTCTGTAACAGATCAACATGTAATGTGCAGTGTTGCTGAACGTCTGCGAAAGAAGATTAATTTGTTTAGGCAAATTTAAACAGCACACATCCACAGCCCCCTAGAATTATGTTACTTTCAACACTGTTTTTTTTCTTCACCCATTGAACTATGGAGGATAAGCCAGCCCTGCAGTTCTACTCTTTGCAAGGACACAGTGATTGAATGACCAGGAAACAATTCCTTTATTGACCATTTCTCATCTTGACTGAATTGTATGCAACAAACGCAAACTCATAAAATTAGCTGGTACTTTAATTGTGGGATTCTTATCTAAATACTTTATGTATTTACATCGACACAGGATACATTTCTCTGCAGAGAGCTCTTGACTGTAGCACTCTTACCTTGCATAAGCATGCATGGGGTTGTTTTGAATACAAGTGTGCTTACTCATTAAGGGCTTGTGTTAATGCATTAGTGTAGACATTGTTGGGCCTCTGAGTCTGGTGCCTTAGAGAATTTACTGAGAGGTCATGAGCCCTGGGGGAGAATTTAGCATGATTATTCTGCTAAGTGCACATTGTAACAAACTGCCCTCCCAGACATTAATGCCTCTCTCAACCCTCAATAGAGAAACTTCTTTTGACAGAGGCATACAACTGGTCAACCTGTGAAGGCTAAGGAACTGAGGGGTGCTCAGGGTCTAAATGAAATGTCTGTGTCATACCTCTTCCCACAGACTCAGGGATCATCATGAGAGATGGGTGAGAAAAACTGTAAGAGCTATAGGAAGAGGATGTCTGCAGTGAAATAGCATTTGCTGGACACAAAATAACCATTGTCCACGAACTCACAGTGTCTGTGACTGCAGGTGCAAGTGTAAGATCAAGACAGACAAGATCCCTACATGGATGGGGAAGGGGTTCATGGCCTAACTGCAGCTGAGAAACTGTTAGAAAATGATGGCTTCTGGGTAACAAACAATCAGCTTTCTTCAGGGATATGGCTCCTGAGAGGCTACCTATGCCCCAGCAGATTTTTCTGTACCCATATACCTATAGACAGCACTATGTATATTCAGGGCTTTGAGAATAGAGAGGAAAAAGCAATGGGGATATAGGGGAGGAAATGGAGTTGAGAATGTTGAGGGTAGAATGGATTAAAACATATTATATGCATGTATGAAATTCTCCAAAATTAAGTATATATATGTATATATGTATTTATATATGTGTGTTAATCCATTCTCTAATTCTATATATGTATCTGTCTATCTATCTATCTATCTATCTATCTATCTATCTACCTACCTACCTACCTACCTACCTACCTACCTACCTACCTACCTACCTACCTATCTAAAGTTGCAGCTGTCTTGGAACAGTCTATATAGTCTAGTCTGGCCTTAAACTCACAGAGATTCACTGGCCTTTGCCTCCAGAGTGTTGGGATTAAAAGCAAAAACGGCTACCAAATAGTATTCCATGTTGGGGATATTTAAATATGTTATTTAGTCTTTTACATTGAACTTTCTGGTTATTTACCTTTCCACTGCAGTCTTTTTAATCTGGCCCACTTTGAGTATAAAATGGATTTTATGCCATGAGCTGAATGTATCCCTAAAACTTCATGATGGAAATGATCTTGATGACAAAGTTGGCTTCTGTTAGAATGCTGTGATTGATTAGTGATGTCTGTCCGGGATGCAGGAGTAGGGTAAGATTATATGTGTGCTGGATCTCAGGAGATTAGCTTAAATGTGAATCTGAAACACAGATTTCTGATTCTACATGATTAAATTTCTCTTTATAGTAAAGGTGATTGTTTCCCACTGGGTATAGGCATTAGCATTAACAGGAAAGGAAATGTTTTTCTGTATCTTCCTAAGTTAACTTTGATTAATTCTCACGTCATAGGAGTTTTGCAGAGTCATGCTCCAAAGCATCATCATTTTCAGGCTTAGCTTGAGGCTATGTGCCAGGGGGACTTAGCCATATGGCTAGTGGTTTCAGAATAAATCAGGTACAAATGGACATTTTGTGCTTTTATGTGGGCTAGAATGGGCAAGATGTTTTGCATAGAACTGTCTGCTCAGCTATGTATAAATTAGTTATCTAAATAACTAATCGATCCATTCTATTCCAGGCTGAAAGGTTCACAGAGACAGTGTACCCCATGAATACAGTGTTCCAGGATCTAGAAATAGTATACTTCATAAGATAGGACTAAAACCAGGTGCTATGTCAATGCTACTGTGTGTGCTCACTGTGGGGTGAGTGGCTGCTCTTCTAAGGTATTCACGTGGGTCAAGTTCTCAAAGTTCAGCATTATTTACASTGTGTGCCACCAACAAGCATCCTCTACAAGTTTATTTTTGCAGTGATAAGAAAACAGGGCTAAATATTCTATGCTGTTTCCTCCAAAATACAAAATACATCAGAATTGATCCTGACAATCAGATTTGAGACAGTTAACATGTAAAAGTGGAGAGGTACGCTGTAAGCTTTTGTTGGCTTGTATGCTTTCAGGAAACTGTCCTGACACACAGCTTCCTGAGAGAGCCTGGGAACAGACTCAGATAAACAAATTTTCAAGAGAAATTGTTGTCCTTCAGCCACTAGTGGAATTTGTGGTAAGAATGGGACATGACCCATCTAGTGAGATGCAACCCATAACATTAATATTTATGATACGCTTAGAACAGCCAATGTAGCCTCCTTGACATTAGCTATATGCTTGCTGCTTGGTTGGGTGGTGTCTACTGTGGAGACAAAGAAATAATACAGAGGTGGTTCAGCTACTGTACCATACTTCAGCCCCTCAAAAAGGGTCTGGGTTCTCAAGGCAAGTGTTTTCCTTGTAAGAAAGTTCCCTCACTGTTAGGAGACCCAGAGTCCTGAATCTCAAGAGTGGCATGACCACAGCCACATATCACTTCCTCCTACAAATCTGAACTTCTAGCTTGTCAATGCCCCAGCTTGCTCTCCACCTTCCACAGAATGTCTCCGGGTGCAGATATGGAGGATGCTCTTGGCTCTAAATCATTTCTTTGCTTGTTCACATTCCTCCACGGCACCAAGATGGCTGATTTGGATTGTCAGCTTGATTAGATTAAGAAACATCCAGGGCATCAGTGAGGCACATCTTGGGTGAATCTGGGAGGGTGTTTCCAGAGTTGCTTAATTACTAGGTGGGCAAGGAGACTTATACATGGCAGAGCAAAATTAGAAGAGAAAGACAAGTGAGAACAAGTGTCTCCTTTCCCCACTTCCTGTTCTGAACAAGCCTCAGGGCAGGCCACTCTTGTCATATTTCTATGTGCAATAGACTATATTTAAACTGTGAGCCCAAATATGTCTTCTATTTTTCCTTTAAGTGTGTGTGGGGGGTGGGGGGAGCAATGTGGGCACCATGTGTGTGAGGTGCTTTTGGAGGCTAGAAAAGGGCATTGTATTCCCTGACATTGGAGTTACAGACTCCAGTTGTAAGCAGGCACAGGAGCGCTGGGAATCCAACCCCGATTTCCTGGAAAAGCAGGCAGTGCTTTTAACCACTGAGCTGAGGCTTCAGTTTTATTCTCTTCTGATTTTGCTTTTATTGTTTATTTATTTTTGAAAGCACCAGCAACAACCTGTCATGTAGCTATGGAGAACAGACACTCTGCTACTCAGCTCCTGGCTGTGACCTTGTACCAGGTGGTCAGACACTGGCTGGGCTTCAGGTACAAGTGCCCAGAGTTCAGCACCATGAGTTCCGTGTGGCTCCAGGGTGTGCGTTCTGCTCACTGGTTGACTTTCCTTAATTCCTGAACGCCATTTCTTTAATAGGAGTGACAGGCCTTCACTCTGGATAGCCTCTGTGTGATCAAAACTTAACAGTTTATAGAAATAACACCTATTCACTCAGCCCATTAGTTTTCAACTTGAAAAGCGAGCAACTGAATTGGCAGCTTCTGATGCATGGAATCTGGGTTGGTCCTTAAGACAAAGCAAAGATTAAGGGATATAAAAGTCATAGTGATGGCTGTTATTGGGTGTCGATCCCTGGATTGAGGGTCCCTGGATTGAGGGATGACTAGAGATTTGTCAGTGTGTTTATAGGTGATTCTTGAGAAAGGTCTTGGGAACTTCAGCAAACTAAGTGGGAAAAACTCCTTCTTATCATGAGCCCTGCACACTCTGAGCTGATGCTAGAGGCAAGGGGGAAAAACGCACAAGGTACAATAGTTGTCAATTCTGCTCCACCCTTTCTGGAGTAGACAGGTTGTTGTCACCTCCAGAATTAAGATGATATGGTCTTCAGCCTTTGAACATGGCTCCCTCTTCAGGCTGTGGTCCCGTTAACATCCTCCCCTCTCTCAATGCAAGGCTCCCAGATTCTTGAATTAAATACTMTGCCTGTTTAACAAGAAGATTACTGCAGTGAGAATTTTCAGCCCTCACAATCTTGGGAGCCAGTCTATTGAATACTTCTTAGAATGGTAGATACTCTATGCATCCTGTTCCTCTGGAGAACCCTCACTGACACAGTAACTCAGTAGCTACAGTCCCAGAAGGCTCATTTGCTTACAGATCTGGTGGTTGCCTGGTACCATTATCTGGAACATCCAAAGTAGCCTATGTGAGGTGGGCTCACTCACTCCAACCCCAAGAAATAAAGTCTTCAGAATCCATTGGAAACCTTGCCTCACAGGTTACATGGAGAAATTCATAGCGAAGTCGCTGTATTTTCTTTGCAAAATTAGAAGGGAATTTAGAACCTCCTTCGGAAAACTAGGTGTTAATGTAGCATTTAGATAACAGAGAAGACTTCTTCAGCCCACTTTCGGTGAATGCAATCTACTTTAGGATTTACTCTGTGATTGCAAAGCAAGCTTAAAACATTAAAACCCTGGAGGGAAGTTGCTTATTCAAGATTAGGTAATGGAAGCTGTAAAGCTTTTAATAGGGTGTGAGAAAAGACCAGGATAAAAATTGGAAAGCCAATGTGAAGAGCCACTGTGGACATCCAGGGTCTTCTTTTCTGACCCCTGATCCCCTGAAACATCTAACTCTGTAAAATATTTATCTTTGTCTGATGAGGCAGCTCACTCTTACTGATGACTACGAGGTCGCCTTCTCTCCAGAGGACAGGAACTCGCAGATGGTGACAGTCACTCAGCACAACGAGCTGCCCAGGCAGTAGAAAACCTAATGGGACAGAACATGGTCTCATTTTCCGAGAGAAAACCATCTTATGATTTTTATATCTGATGAGAGTTCCCTCTTGGGGCTCCCTTGAGTGCTGTTGAGAACTGCTTAAGAGGCGGCTCTGTGAGACTGGTTTGGATCTGTGGGGGGAGGGATTAAATCTCAGCAGTGCCAAGAGTATACTGCTCTGCTGCTCTGTGAGGAAAACAACGGTGTAGGGTGTTCCAACACAGTCCCATGTGACCACAACCTGGCAAGACCATTATCAGGAGACGTGAGATGTGTTATAGTTAACTTTGGTGGTAAAGGTCACTGGGTTGACAGATGTCTAGTAAATCTTATCTCTGGACACATCTGTCAGGACATTCCAAAGAGGACTGTACTGGCTAGTTTTGTGTGTCAACTGGACACAATCTAGAGTCATCAGAGAAGAAGGAACCTCAGGTGAAAAAATACCTCCATAAGATCCAGCTAAAAGGTATTTTCTCTATTAGTGGTCCATGGGAGTGCCAGCCCACTGTGGGTGGTGTCACCCCTAGGCTAGTAGTCCTGGGTTAAGAAGGCAGGTTGAGCAAGCTGTAATGAGTAAACCACTAAGGAGCACTCTATGGTCTCTGCAGCTCCTGTCTAAGTTCCTATCCTGATTTTCTTCAATGGTTAATAGCAATCAGTATAAGTTGGATAGACTCTTTCCTCCCCAATTTGCTTTTTGGTCATGGTATTTCATAATAGGTATAGAGACTTTAAGAGGAGGACAGATATGTGGAACAGCAACAGAGTGGGACAGACCCATCCTCTGTGCTGTTAGCACCTTTCAGTATTTTGGGCATTGGGTAGAATAAAAGAAGGCAATGTAAGAAGCCAGAAGAGGTACGCTCATTAGATTCTCTTCTGAAATGAGCTCACCTGTCACTGCCACCATCATCTGTGGAGATCACACTCCAGCATCCTCAGCCTTATGCATGGACTCATAACTCGTAACATAGAGACTATAGGAAGTTTCTGTGCCTTCAGTGTTGGCCTAAGACTATATTACTCAGGTGGCCCCATTCTGTCATCCACTGTGTGTCTTTCAAATTCCTAGGCTCATTGGCTACTAGCTACTACACTTCTTGGTCTACCCAACCTCCTATTGTATAAAACAATCTAAAAACTCTTTGATGATTGAAATTCTATATATTCCATTGATTTTCTTCCCTCTCCAGGGAATCCTAACATACAGATGTCAAAGGTGAAGTAAACTGGTTAATCATGCAGAGAAAACAATACAAGCAAGCAGAGCAGAAATCTCTATTTGCCAAGAGGAAGCTTGAGGTGAAAGGAATGTAGCCTGCCTCATGACTCCTAATCACCTTTGCTGCCCTTTCTCCTCTTGAGGCAAAAGCCAGTGGGTTCTATGCTCTTGTAAAGGAAATGGGAACCTTGTCATAGGAATCAAAATGGAGTCATATTTGTCAACCCAATCAAAACAAAGTCAATAAATCTAGGAGCTGATTGGGAAATAATTCTTATGTGTAATTGCTTGTTGATAATCCCCACTGAGGACTCTTGGGGTCGCCAGTTTACTACACAGGTCACTTCCATTGTCATGTAGTTCTTACCAACCTGACAAAAACATACACATATCTGGGAATAGGGACCTCAATTGAAAATTTGCCTCCATCAGATTGGCCTTAGGCAGGTCTGTGGGGGCACTTTCTTGATGATGTGGGTGGTGTTACACTTAGGCAGGTGGTCCTGGGTATATAAAATATCAGCCTGCACAAACCAGGAAAAGCAAACTAGTAAGAAGTATTCCTCCATGTGTCTCTTTCAGTTCCTGCCTCCAGGTTCCTGCCTTGAGTCCCTGCTCTGACTTCCTTCAATGATGGAGCATGACCTGTTAGCCAAATAAACCCTTTTCTCCTCAGGCTGCTTTTGGTCATAGTGTTTATTACAGCAACAGGAAGTAACCAGAACAGCCACCTCATACCAAAATTGCTTCCACAGGGATGTCTATCCAACAATGTTGCTCAACATCAGACAAAAGTCACTCTTGATATTGATTATCGCCCTGCCATCAGCTCCTTATGGTGAACAACTAAGAGTTTTCTTTTTGCTAATGTGGAACATCCAGAAGAACATTTTTTCTCTCAAAAGTAAAAGTAAAGTGCAGGTCACTTGGGGTCATAGGTCACCCACTGTTAAAAGTGGCAGAAAGTTTACTGTGTGACTGTCTCACTTATCTGAGCATTTGAACTCAGATTTGAATGGCTTAGGGGGGATAAACAAGAAAGCGAGAAAGGAAGCAATGCTGAGGTTATCAGCACGGAGGATATGCAAAATAATTAAATATGCTTCATGAGAACAAGTGTGTCTGCACAAGTGTCTGCGAGGAAATGCCATTGAGCATCTGGATAACTGCTGCAGAGCTGAGGACTCAGATATGGCCAGTGGAGAATGGCCTCTTCCTTTGGTGCCTTATCCTGTCATCTGACTATATTACACATTTAATCGTTGGAAAAGAATATCAAGAATGGCAACCTTGTAATAGAATAAATCAATCAAAGCAACAACAAACACACCCAACAGAATAGTAACTTTCTCAATATGGCATYGTGGCTGAAACATAGTTTGAACGTAAGTCTTTCCGACTCTGACCACCCAGAATCTCACTAGGAAGGACAGATAAACTTTGCGTGGTCCACACCAACCTGGGATCTGCCACAGGGATGCACAAAATGGAGAGTCCTAGCCATCCTGTTGTAGAGAATGTTTGGATCCAGTTTTCAACATTAAACTGATTGGTATTTCTGAGTATACTAATAGAGGCACACATGCCCAAACTGCACACCATCTGTAGGGGAAACTGTGGCCTTGACTTAATGTTGCTTAATCAGGAGTGTAGCCAGAATGAACCGCCTTGGTTCAGATCTGTTTTACTGTTGGCTGTTTCCATACACTCAAGGCGAAGGGAGGTCGGGCAGGCAGCTGATGTTCCTGCCTGAGGTGATGTCTGTCAACCTCTGGCCAGGCTGTTCAGCTTTTCATGTAGACATCTGGGCTCATTTTCATTTGGCCATTGTCTCTCCACATGCTGTGAGGGGAAGAGATGGGTGAGCCAGAGAGATAATGAGAAGATTGACATTCTGTCTCTGATCTGGAATAGCTGGACCCAGGGAAATGCCTGGCTTCCATATTCTCTAGTTCTATAATCTTGGTCAAATTCCTGAATTCTTCTGGGCCCATATTTCCACTTCTGCTTAGTGGAGATGATACTGCTGAGAAAGAGCGAAGGCACTCAAAGTCCCCTGCACACAGCCAGCCCTCAGGATAACAGAGGGACAGGGGCAACAGCTGTGGTGACTCTGGGGCCCTGATATCAACACTTGCCTCCTTCTGTGTGATGGTATCTTCAAATCTGTACCAGGAGTGCACAACGTAGCTGTGTCTACTAAGGTATTTTGTARATTTTTACTTTATCCTCAAGTATACCTTTCTTGAGGAATTTTATTCGTGGTTAATATTTCCAGAATGTCACTAAAAGACAAAGAAGGGGAAGGAGGAAGTGATAAAGAGGAGGAGAAAGGAGGAAGAGGAAGAAGAGGAAGAGGTGACAGAAGGAGAATTGAGGGAGAAAAAGAAAGGAATGAGCTATTAGATRAGGCAGTGAAGAAAAATGGAGGAGGAGGGAGAAGGAGGAGGGCAAGGTGAAGAGGGAGAAGGGGAAGAGGAGGGAAAGAGGAAGAGGAAGGGGAGGAAGAGTAGAAGGAAGAGAAATAGTAGGTGATTTTTTTTTTCTGGTAGCACTTGAGAGTGGACCATTCCCTCTGTGGCTGCAACAATAATTGCACACGCATGCTTTTACCTGGCTTACACTTTATTAACTCCTCTTAAGTAGGTGGGGTTGCTCCTTATTGCATATACAGAGCTTGCTAACATCACACAGTGAACCATGGCCATCACCAGAACTTTGGGTACCATGACTTTCAGTGGTATCCTAGCTCACCACAGCCTGCTTTACAATCTACCCTCATAGCCATRTTAGACGTCTGATTTGCATAGCAAGGTTGCATAGCAACCCTGAGGACCTTCTACAGTAACACCCCACACTCTGTCAAGTGGGAGATTTTTTTTCATCACATTCTTCCTCTTCCTAGGGTCTGGAAGGAACTCAGTGATCATGGCCCAGCCAGTCAGACACAAGACTACCAGGGACCTCCCACTCTGTGGTCCATTCCTGTGTTTGCCTCTGAGCATGGAGGGTGATGGCCTCTATTAGGAAGCCCTGCTGACATGGGTGCTGTGCCCATCAGCTGTCACGTTGTAGGTGTTGGACCCTCAGCTCCTCAGGAGCCAACAGCCAATAATCTGAAATGACGTTTAGGATGACTTTCAGACAGACACTCATTTCTGTCCTGCTGAAAATCTAGTCATCTTTCACCTGCCACACTAGGGTGAATTGCCCCATGGTTTCAATGTTGAGTTCCAGGTCAAAGGGCATCATTCATAATTCAGATCATAAACATATGACAGTGTGAAATTGATCCTTGGCAAGTGGATGCTCACTGTCACAGTCATGTCCTTAAATATAAAATAAAACTGCAGTGAGGTACAACCACACCTCTGTTAAAACAGCACACTTTTTCGTTATTTTTTTAATTAGCCAATACTTATTCTCTATGTTTTTTTCCACATCAGATTACTTTTTCTCTGAAAAGTTATTCCTGGGGTGCTGAGAGGGGTCTGTGGGTAAAGGAGCTTGCCACCAAGCCTGATGATTTGAGTTTGGTCCTGAGAATCCACATAATGAAAGGAGTGAACTAACTCCAGAAATTGTCCTCTGGCCTCCACATGCACACCATGGAATGCATATGCAGGGACACACACACACACACACACACACACACACACACACACACACACA
>BDUI01000328.1:89896-106013 GCA_002335545.1 Apodemus speciosus | reverse complement strand
GCCCGTTTAAGTATGAAAACAAACCACGAAAAGCAGGCCCCAGTGTGAGCTCATTATTGTATGCACTCAAATGCTGTTTGCATTGTAGCGACCCACAAGCTCATCACCATCACAAGGGGCAGAACCTCTTCTCTCTCCCAAGCTTAGGTGAATTGTTTCAAAATAGAGGCTGGTGTGTGTGTGTGTGTGTGTGTGTGTGTGTGTGTGTGTAATATATATACATATACACATTTACACTTATGCACATATACACATATACACTTATGCACATATACATATACACATATATTCATTCATCACTTATGGGTATTTATACATTTGTATGTCTGTCTGCATATTCCTGCTTGTTTATATATGTTTGTGTATTTRAAGAATAGTTTGTGTGTATCTGTGCTTATCATTCACAGATACATGCAAAATGTTTATGCAGGTGTACATGTATGTGTGTGTGTGTGTTCCTGTGTGTGTATGTTCCTGTGTGTTTCTGTGGCATGTCTTCACATGTTGACTGCAGGGACTTGCACAGCTCTGCATTCCAAGCATCAATGATGGCTACAGAGGTCTTAGAAGAAAACCTCAGGGGCATGGAATTCTGTTTTCCTCTCAGAAAATGTCTGGAGGTGTTTCAACAGAACATGTGGTTGTCTTGGCCGAGAGCCACGGGCACTTAGCAGTTAGATAGCTGCATACTTTGCAAAACTTATGGTTATCACAGCTGTCATTGTGACAGGTGCTGGGGTATGCATAGGAATTCTGTCAGCAAGAACCTAAACTTAGGAATATATTTTGATTGCTGTTTATTAATCCCCAGCCTTCCTTCTCCTTTCTCTAAGCCTCACAGGCAACCTAAGTTAAGTGGACTGGGATACGGAGCCCATGAGGCCACCCCCCCAGCATTGAAGTGCACAACTGTACCTCATAGTTGTCCTGGCTTGGTTGAAATGTGTCTTGACATTCATAAGTCCATTGTTCCCCAACATAGTTATGCATAACCTACACACACACACACACACACACACACACACACACACACACACACACACACACACACACACTTTTCTCTAATGGCTTCCTCCAGGCCATTTTCAAAGTGAAAAACAGGAAATCTGAGCTGCAGGTCACTGGAATTCTTCCCAGACCTCAGCATGGATGTAAAGGTTTTAGAATAATTGGAGTCAAACAGAAGGAACACAAAAAGTTTGGGACAAGACTCAGGGGAAAAAAAGGTTTATTTAGAAGTTTGTTTGCAAGGTGCAAATGCTGAATTTCAAACCTTCTGCTATTGAAGTTCTAGGACCCACTGAAGAATTCTTCCTGGATGTGTTCTATTTATGTGTGGACTGCGGCAGCTTTTTTTYCCACACAAAATGATATATAGGAAAGTGGAGAAAGCTTCATATAAACTCTCCCCAGCTGGAGACAAGCAGGATGCTGTTATTGTCGAGATGGAAAATAATAAGTTGAGAGGTTTAACACACACTGGGGAGAGTGCCCTTAGCTCTGAGAGGTCTGGGATGCTATCTATAGACAAAACCAGCCAGTGTTTGTGTTTCAGAAAGCTTTAAATATCTTGGGCCCTAATTGTTGGTCTGAAACCTTTGTTTAGATGARACATTTTTATTTATTTAGGATTATTTATTATTTTATTTATAGAAGACATGAAAGCAGAGATAATGTTATGACTCACTGAGAAGAATCTACTTTTCTGGTGAGTAAACATTTTGAAATACAAGGGGTGTGTACGGCTGAGAGTGTTCATTCTTGTAAGATTTCATTCCAAGGTCCCGGTCATCACAGTGAATCTGACACTGTCCCTTTCATTTCTTTGGTCTGAGATTCTCTGGGGGAACAAAATCAGGAGTTTCACAACATTGATGGGGTCACATGTCGAATTAAACAGCCACCCCATTTGTGTTAACACTTGGATCCCACGTTGGGCATACACACCGCTAGTGTATGAATTTAATCCTCGCACACTGCTGGTGTGATATGCTTAATGTATACACCTCTCTTGCTTCCTCATGCACAGGCAAAGTTTCTTTTCCCCNACATTTTTATTTATTTAGGATTATTTATTATTTTATTTATAGAAGACATGAAAGCAGAGATAATGTTATGACTCACTGAGAAGAATCTACTTTTCTGGTGAGTAAACATTTTGAAATACAAGGGGTGTGTACGGCTGAGAGTGTTCATTCTTGTAAGATTTCATTCCAAGGTCCCGGTCATCACAGTGAATCTGACACTGTCCCTTTCATTTCTTTGGTCTGAGATTCTCTGGGGGAACAAAATCAGGAGTTTCACAACATTGATGGGGTCACATGTCGAATTAAACAGCCACCCCATTTGTGTTAACACTTGGATCCCACGTTGGGCATACACACCGCTAGTGTATGAATTTAATCCTCGCACACTGCTGGTGTGATATGCTTAATGTATACACCTCTCTTGCTTCCTCATGCACAGGCAAAGTTTCTTTTCCCCYGGAGTTCCATCTGGAAGGCCCTGCACAGCCTTGGCTCCTTGCATGCTCCTGCTCAAGGCCAGCACTCCCAGTGAGAGAAGCTTCTCAAGTGCCCAGGGTAAGTACAGATTGTAGGCACTCACCCATAATCCTTTCGTCCCATTCTGTGGTCTGTGAAGATTTTGTTGATGAAGTCATTGAGACCCACCCTCACCCTCACCCCATCCTCCATTCCCCACTCCCACACCCCACCCCTACACCCCACCTCCACACCCCTCCTCTACACCTCACACCCAGCTACATGTAGTATTTCCTGTTACAATGCTTTCAGCCCAGTGATAGACTGAAAGAGGCTGGCTTCCACCTAATTTTGGACGAAGTTGTTGAAGCATATACACATATATGTGCATGCTGCGTGCGTGCGTGCGTGTGTGCATGTGCACACACATTCAATAAATGGCTCCATCTACCCATAGAGGAATGACGTTGGAACAACCTTTCTAAGCCTGCATTAAAAAAAAAAAATCGAGATCAAAGACCTCAATTTAAAACCTGAAATGCTGAATCTGCCAAATGAAAGCATAAGGAATACCTTTAAAGACCCTGGCAGAGGGCAGTGAGGTGACTCAGAAGGTAAAGGTGCTTGTCCCTCAGCTTGAAGACCCAAGTTTGATCCCAGGGGCCCATGTGGTGTAAGGAGCAAAGCAATTCCAGCAAATAGTTCTCTGACCTCCACACTTGCAGCGTGCCATAGTGAAGCCTAATATTGTGTCTGCCAAATGGTGTTCAGTGGGAGATGGGGACCACAGGACATGTGTGACGTCAAAGTGGAAAGGAGGCTGTGGGAGCACGAATGAGGACTGGTCGGGGAGAAGCTGGGGGAAAATAAATTCAACAAAAACATGATTTGTTTGAAGTTGCTAGAGTGAAGCCTAAGACTGTCTATGCCAATCTAATTATTAGTACCTAAGATACTGGTAGGTTTAGAGAGATGGTTCAATATTGAAAAGACTTTGCTGCTCTTGCAAAGAATACAAGTTCAGTTCCCAACACCCATGCTGGGCAACCCACAACTGCCTGTGACTCCAACTCCAGGTAAACCGATGCCACCTTCTGGTTKCCACTGGTATTGCATCCAAATGCACTTGCACAGAGACATGGGGGGGGTACATGTAAATAAAAATAGAACAAAATAAATCTTTCAATAAAGATGGTGGCCTTAACAAATGCAAAGATTAAAGTGCCTCTAACACAGATCACAGAGTCACAGACCAGCATGTGGTTGTGTGTGTGTGTGTGTGTGTGTGTGTGTGTGTGCTGTAAACACACTGACTTAATAGCCCCCACGAGAAGCCTAATTTTCAACTCCATCATTGTAACTGACTGTCTGAAGCACATTAAAATTCTAGAACTCATCATAGGTGGTGCGCAGGCAGGTATTGCACATATTTAGAAGTATGGACTATTCAATAACAGAGAAACATCAAAATAAAAGAAAGTAAGTAGTTTCTTTAAATAACAGACTGGAGACTTATGACTTCACATTGCTTAATATTGTACCAAAGATCTGCACTCTTGGAGGGAAAAGACATTGGTGCCAGACAATGGGACATTGATGTTGACATCATTGTGGACAYATCCCATGTCTCTAAACAGCATGCTGCATTGCCTATATTTTGTGTGTCAATCACGAGTCCCAGTTACAGACAGTTGACAACTTTTGGGATAAAATTACTTACTTTCTTATGTTTTATTTATTTATTTAAACAGGAGAAAGTTACTTCACATAGGTACAAGATAAGTAAATTGGAATAGGATTATGGGAGACACAAAAATCTATACTATAGTCTCACACCACACCACGCATGATCTTGTTAGTCACCCATGGGAAGCAAAGTCAACTGGAGAGATAACCTCATTATCAACAAAGCTGCAGTTAGGTCCTTGACATGTTTTCTTCTCTTGCCATTGTGTTTCAGGAGAAGTCAAAGCACCATGTTGACTCAGGCGCCATCTTCCAAGGTGTGACGTCACCATCCATGATTGGCAGATATTGCTTTAAGCAGGACAGTGTTTTTTAACTTGTGAAAATGCCTTCCTGATGCCTTTCTTTCTCTTTTGTAAGCTTGGAGAAGGGAGGTCAGAACTTCAGGGCTTCATTTTGTAGGTGGAAGCCCTTAGTGTCTCCAGACCTGCCCAGAAAGTGAGTCTGAAGCACTGTAATGAGGATCTGTGATTTCTTCTCACACCTTAAATCACTCCACTGCCACAAATGGAAAATCAAATGAGGTACCAATGCTAACAGATGTCTTGGAGGAGACCAGTCAGTCCTTTTTGCTTGCCTTTTTTTTTTTTTTTTTTTTTTTTTTTTTTTTTTTTTTTGGTTTTTCGAGATAGGGTTTCTCTGTGTAGCCCTGGCTGTCCTTGAACTAAGAAATCTGCCTGCCTCTGCCTCCCAAGTGCTGGAACTAAAGGCGTGCACCACCACTGCCCAGCACACCAAACCATAACTAGAATAAGGGACAAGAGAGTCTCCCCACAAGCAAAGGAAAAGAGAAGTGGTTTGTAGGAAGACATTTGAATTCCTCACCAGTGACCACTTTTCAATTAAAACAACAATAACAGCAACAAAAAATTAGACAGGGGCACAAGTAAGGGACAGAGTTAAGCTAGGAAGTCCTGAGACCCTAGCTCAAACAGCCATACTTCCTTGAGGAGTCTTCACTGTAGTGACATGTTGGATAGTCAAACACTTAATACTGTCAACCTGAGCTGGAAGACAAATGCCCAAGAGGTCATTAGCATGAGCTGGCTTGGAAGGACTCAAAAGTATTTGAAGATATTGGTGACCATGCATGCTTACCTCACTGCGGATGGGCTTTGAAGATACTGGGCACATCCCTCCTTCAGAATGTCTGCTGGCAATGTGCCTGCCCATCCTCGTCACAAGGAGAATGAAAAGTGCTATTTTTAACTCCATTATTAAAGGAAACACATCTGGAACACTCAGAAAACTGGTTATCAACTCTTCAGCTGAAAAAAAAAACCAGCCTGGTGTCTACAATGCTTCATTTTTCCAATTATTTTGATATTTTCTGATGCCTTAAATACTGGAGGCACATCACATCCAGCTCATTTAATCTCCCTAAATTATACTTTGTCCATCTGCCATGGTCTTAATAAAGTCTCTGTTTTTTAGAAGCTCAGTAAAATTATGGGGAATATCGAGGGAGTTTGGTTTTGGCTCATTTTTGCTTTTTATATTTTTTTGTTTTCCTGTGAGAAGAATTGATATATTAGAACTAGAAAATCATTCTCACATTTTCAGCTTCCTAAAGGAGTTTGGGGATTTTTTTTTTTTCTTTTTTAACAAGGCCACTCACCAAGCTGCCAAAACAAAAGGATTTTTATATATATTGTTTTCCTTATGAGCTATTCTAAAATACTGTGACATTAGAAAGGGCTGCTTCTCAATGGGAATAGAAAGAAATAAACCAGATCTCACCACCCCCATACACATACAGCATAACTCAATTCCAGATCCCCACAGTTTTTACTTCATTTATCAATCTTTCTTTATTGAAGCTTCCTGCCTCACATATCTAGAACAGAGAGCATCGAATAAGGGCTGTGGAAAGGTCTGTGTTTACAGTTGGGTTCTCCGTGTGACATAAATCAACACTGATTAAGGGCTGTGCTTGAATAATGAGGTAAGCACATGTACTTAACTTTACTATGGGAGGCTTTTGATGCCCCGTAATTGTACAATTTTGTACAATTAGCACTGATAAACACAGGATTGAGTTAAATTTGTTGCTAAAACTCTAAGACAGGGTCTAGGTTTTCATTGCTATTCACTTTCAACCTTAGGGTGTCTAGGCAAACAGCATGGCGACTCAACAGATGTTTGACCCCCTGTGCACAATCACGCACGGAATTTCACCTTTGTTAATTTTGTATAATCAGCAACCGACCACTCTGCCTTCCCAAAAGCTCATCTAATTTTACAAAGATATGGATTTCGACCCTCTGTCATCATCCCTCAGATCCCCTAATGAGAAGAGTAAAACGGTGCAGGCGTTTTGTAACAGCCTCTTCTACCTGAGTCACCATGCGAACAGTGTAACCTGTTGCTCTTACGAAGAAACCGCCAGATCCCGTGTCCAGGTGAGAGGCCCTTCTTCTGTATCTGGCCTGGATGGAGTGGTGGTCTACTGAGGGCCTAGAGAAAGAGTAAGAAGAAYAAACCGTAAGTGTTCCTCTCTACTCTCCCAGGTCCTAGGCTTCTAACACAAATCAGCCACAAAGATCCATAYGCATCCACATTCGCTGCGGCTCTATCCCTACCAGCAAAGAGATGGAGTCATCCTAGACGCCCATCAACAGACGAAAAGAYAATGACAAATTGGTAATTACACTCAGCCACAAAAAATGAAATTATGAGATTTACAGGGAATTTGATGAGACSGGAAAATAATATTTTAAGAAAGGCAACCCAGGCTCAGAAATTAAAAACTGCATGTTCTCCCCCAAGGGGGAACTCCAGGCTTCAGATTTCTATGTGTAGGGGGAGGGGCTGAGTGTACTTCATGAAACAACTGGACGGTGAGAAGGGGGAAAGAGGAGCTGTGCGGGAGGAGATGGAGAGGGTAACAGAACAAATGTGATTTGAAAGGGAGAGGGGTAGGCTGGTACACTGGGCACATGGGTAAAGAGACAAAGGAAGGCAGAAACAAAAATATACACATGAAAATGTCATAAAGAAACTGGTTATATTGTATGCTAACTTAAAAACAAAATATAATAAATAAATTAGTCAAGGAATGCTTTGGGCCAAGAGTCAGTGTTCAGCAATCTCATCCAAAGCAGTTGTGCCCCTGAGAGCTGCTTCTCCTTTCCACGGCCCTTTTCTCTGACAGTCACAGTGTAGTGTAATGTAACATAAAATATGAGTGATCATTGCCCCGCTATCCACCGTGCTTCCAAAGCGTGAAACTTCATTGGTTAGACCCAGAAATAAGATTCAATTCCTCACTGACTATGACTGGGCGAGGGCTAGGCACGTGACCCGGTAGTAGCCAATGAGGCAAAAGAAGAAATAGGAGCTAGATTACTTGGGGAAAACTAAAGAAAAAATGGAGAAGTCAAAATAAGCAATTGAAGGGAAGAAAAGTTGACTAGCCAGGCAAGACTAAATAAGCATCCAAGTAAGGTTTTCTTTTTCCTTCATTGCTTTCTTCCTGCTTGGGAGGTTAATAGATTTGATGTTCGAAGGCCTGGAAGCCATGTTTATCTCAAGAAAGATTGAATGGATTGCACAGACCTGGGAAACACAGTCCTCCAGACTGCCTCTGGCTGTGTGAGACAATCCATGATCTCCCCCTCCTTCCGTTCATTTTAGAAAACATTTTAACCAGAACAAACCAACGTCAAGTTCTCCCTGGATCCTGATGCCTTTCAAAGACACGGGCCTTTGATTAGAAAGAGAATCAGTAAAGGTGGTTGGTGTTAAAGAAATATTATTCCCCGAAAGAGTCTTTGTCTAGACAGCCCCTGAATTCTGTCACATATCTCCAGGGAAGAATCCACTCACACAAGCATTTCTCAAAGTCAAATTTGATGCCTTAGGTTGGAGTCTATTTTAATTTTACAAGGTAAGGCAAAATAATGTTCTGGGAAGAAAAATGCTAATGGTATGTACCATTGATCTTAAAACTAACTTTTAGTTGAAAGTATTAAGGTTCTAAAAACTCCTGTCCCCACCGTCGTGTGTGTGCGTGTGTGTGCGCGCGCGCGCGCGCAGGTTGGAGCATCTCTCTCTCTCTCTCTCTCTCTCTCTCTCTCCTTCCCTCCCTCCCTCTCCCTCTCCCCTCCCTTGCCCTCTCCCTCTCCATCTCCCTCTTGCGTGCATGCATATATACACACATTCAACTCATGAATTTTCCCCTTGTTTTTACTCTAAATATGAAATCAACAGATGATTCATATAAATTCTAGTATATGAGGCTGTTTTCATAAATAAAAGAGCCATGACAGCAGAAGCCATTGTTGGGTTATATCTCTATCTCTATCTCTATCTCTATCTCTATCTCTATCTCTATCTCTATCTCTATCTCTATCTATCTATCTATCTATCTATCTATCTATCTATCTATCTATCTATACACTGATTCTCTTTCTAATCAAAGACCCATGTCTTTAAAGGGCATCAGGATCCAGGGAGAAATGGACATTGGTTTATTCTGGATAAAATGCTTTATAAAATGAATGGAAGGAGGGGAATATAAGCCAGAGGTGTGTGTGTGTGTGTGTGTGTGTGTGTGTGTGTGTGTGTGTGTGTGTGTATCTTGAAGCTTGATGGGTAGACCAGGCTGGCCTCAAACATACTCCTCAGTCAAGGGGTATGCCTGAACTCAATATTTTTTAAAGATGCATTTTCTTTCTTAACTGTGTGTATGTGTATGAATAAATACACATGTGAGTGCAGGTGTCCATGGAGCCCAGAAGAAGGTGTTGGGTGCTGTTATGCTAGAGCTACAGTCTGTTGTGAGCTGTGGGTACTGGGAACTGAACTCAGGCCCAGTTCAGGCAAGAGCAATATGTATATTTAATGAATTGACTATCTTTGTAGGCCCACAACTGGACATTTTGATGGTTAAAATTACAGCAGCATGTGTGATTTTAGGAGTTTTATTAGCATAACAAATTGCATAAAGGAAGAAAGACCCAGACAAGCTAGTGATCCTTATTTATTTTAATTTTTATTTATTTTAACATTTATCTTTTATGTGTATGAATATTTGCCTCCATGTCTGTGCACCATGTCTGTTCACCATGTCTGTGCAGTGCCTTTGGAGGCTGGAAGAAGATGCTGGATACCCTGGAAATGGAGTTAATGGATGATAGTGAGCTGCCAAATGCATGCTGGGACTGGAACCTAGGTCCTCTGCAAGAGCAGCCAGAGCTCTTAACCACTGAGCCACCTCTTTAGCTGCAGGCTGGCATTTTTATACAGGTTTAGAAGTCAGTCTTAGGCATCTCTTGGTTTTCCTTGGTACTGCTACTCTGTAGAATGCCATCTCTCCTGTCTTCTCTCTTCTGCTACACATTGTGTGCCATTTTCCTATTTTCTATCTTTACTTGAACATCTTAATAATTTTCTCAGTCCATGCCACAGTAACTGTAACATGAGCTACTCATTATCTACTTTAAAACTCTGAGCTGGGTTGTAGTGGCGCATGCCTTTAATCTCAACATTCAGGAGGCAGAGGCATGAAAGTTCAAGGTCAGCCTGGTCTACATATCTAGTTCCAGAACAGTCAGGGCTACACAAAGAATCCCTGTCTCAAATAGAGAGAGAGAGAGAGAGAGAGAGAGAGAGAGAGAGAGAGAGAGAGAGAGAGAGAGAGAGAGAGAGAGAGAAAGTTTGATTTTACTTCTTTTTAAAGACTTGAAACTATGGTAATGCTATGCCTGGGATGCTACCATTCCTTGCCAAAATGAGATTACTATGGAAATAATTACAATATGCAAGCACAAAATAGCATTGCCTTACTGTGGCTGCCTGCTTCAGCTTCGTGCCTAACCTCTGTTAGACTCTCTTAAAGAGAGAGTCCAACATATCAAGAGACTTGCAGATATAAATTTATCAATCAGACAATTTCTGATTTAGTAAGAAAAAGAAATAAAACAACAACAACAACCAAACAGATGAACAAAAGGGTAATAACATTGTCACCACATGATCTAGTGACAATCAGGTTCAGCTTTCTTGCCACCTGCAGCCTTGTGCTCCTTAGTAGTCACCCCCTTGGTTGTGACTGATCAGGTTGGAAGGCTACAGTGATGGATTGCACGAGGGTTGCCTTTACTGTCAGGGGTGGATCAATCCAAATGAGAGCTTTGCTTGTAAGTAAGGTGGTGGCTTGAATGAGAAACATCCCCACTGGATCAGGTGTTTGAACACTTGGTCCCCAGTAGATGGCGCTATTTGTGGGAGGTTATGGAACCTTTTGGAGGCTGACCCTTGATGGAGGAAGCCCATCACTGGCGGGTGGGCTTTGGGGGCTTATAGCGTTGCCCTAGTTCCTGCCCACTCTCTAATTTCTGTGTACAGATTAAAAGGTGATCAGCCAGCCTTCCATTCCTGCCTCCGTATTTTCCCCTAGGGTTGCCATTCCTCCCTGCTGTATTGGGCTCTACTCCTCTTGATACACAAGAAAAAAATAGAACCTTTTCTTCTCTACATTTCGTTTGGTCATAGTACTTATTTCATCGCATCAGCAGGAAAGTAATTAATCCAGGTAGGAGTGTTTGGGTGATTCTGAGAAATCTTCTCTTTGGTATTTTCCATACAAGGAAAGCCTTATTTAGCCCTGTCCTCCTTTCTTAGTGGCAGGTGTCCACACTGTTGATGCTAAAACCAAGTCAGAGTAGCCCTAGATGCCCCCTCCTCCTTTCTTTCTTCTTAGGCAATTCCTTTAAACTCAAAGTCAAGGTTGATCTTGGTCTTCTCATGCCCCTGCCTCCACCTACTGAGTGATGAAATTACAGGCTTGCATCACCATACCCAGTTTCCATGGCCTTCGTGATAAAACACAGGACCTCATGCTTACTAAGTAACATTCTACTATTAAGCTTCATTCCTAGATGTCACTTAAGCAAAAACACCTTCTTTTCTTTGAAAGGCCTATTGGATAAATTGWGTGTGCCTTACATCTGAACACTTTTGCAATCAAATCTCTGTTGATGACTACTTAAGACATGGGTACTCCCAGTGTTTAATCTATTGATCCTACAATCCTCTTGTTAATTGTCACTAATCCCTGTTAATATTTAAATTCCAAAAAGGCAGACAAAGTAGCCTTGTGTGGGTTGGATTATTTGAGTGAGGATAGGAATGAATAAAAGAAATGTGCTATACAACCAATGCAAAAAGCATTTAAAATTGTTACAGGCAGTAGATGTTTAAAGGATTTAAAAGCTGGGTATGATGGCTCCCACTTCAGTCACAACACTTAGGAGGTGGAGGCAAGAAGACCAAGGTTAAAGGTTATTCTTGATTACATAGCAAGCCTAGGTTTTGTCTAAAAAAAAAAAAAAGGACTCATAAAGCTGAACTTGAAGAGGGGTGGTGTGGTGGAAGGAGTTGAAGGAGAGGGACAGTGGATTTCATCAAAACAAAATGATGTGTAAAGTCTTACCAAAACAAAGACTATTCTGTGAAAAAATTTAAAGGATGTAATATTGTAGCTAGAATACTGGAGAAAGCTCTGAAATTAGGCTTGGGTGGACGATGATCAGGAACACCAGATACATCTTCATGAAGAGGCATTGGGAACTGGGGCTCCTGGGAACTCTTACTGATTTCTATGGGCTTTTGAAGTAAGACTGTGACGCCTGAGCATCTGCCCCTCCCCTCTCATGACCTTCAGGAACAGTGGTCTTAGAAAACTTACTGATTTCCTCTTATTGGAATGGCTTTATAGAGAGAGTTGACAAGAAGACTCAGTGGCACTAATCTAGCAAATCAGGACCTGCTGTGTGGCTGCTTATCCTATGGGAAGTGAAGAAAGTCAAGTTGGGATCTGCTGTTCACTCATTTTTGAAGCCAGGAGTGCAATCAGCAGCCAYACACCAGTCCTTAGAGTAGCGATTGACTGAATCCTGCCCTTCAAACCTTGATATGCTCATACATGCTCCCTGAGTGGATCCTGAGATGGCATTCTTGGAAATAATTACAATACTATGAAGTCGGGACTTCATGATACGTTTATTGTCTTTACAGAAAGAAGCATCCCCTCTCTCACACCCAACAACAAGTACATTTTTGTGAGTACACACTACAAATGCTGTTGCCCGAGGGTCTGAGAATTAGCTTGACCAGTAAAAATCTTGCCATGCAAGCATAAGATCCTGGGGTGTTGACACAATGATGATGATGATGATGATGATGATGATGATGATGATAATTTGGGTGATGTTTATAATACTGATTCTATTAGTGGTAGTAATACTGATGATGAAGTAATAACGTTGTGATAATGATTATAAATATTGTTAATGATTGTGATGACTATGATGATGGTGATGGTCACAATGATGGTGAAGATTAANAGGGACAGTGGATTTCATCAAAACAAAATGATGTGTAAAGTCTTACCAAAACAAAGACTATTCTGTGAAAAAATTTAAAGGATGTAATATTGTAGCTAGAATACTGGAGAAAGCTCTGAAATTAGGCTTGGGTGGACGATGATCAGGAACACCAGATACATCTTCATGAAGAGGCATTGGGAACTGGGGCTCCTGGGAACTCTTACTGATTTCTATGGGCTTTTGAAGTAAGACTGTGACGCCTGAGCATCTGCCCCTCCCCTCTCATGACCTTCAGGAACAGTGGTCTTAGAAAACTTACTGATTTCCTCTTATTGGAATGGCTTTATAGAGAGAGTTGACAAGAAGACTCAGTGGCACTAATCTAGCAAATCAGGACCTGCTGTGTGGCTGCTTATCCTATGGGAAGTGAAGAAAGTCAAGTTGGGATCTGCTGTTCACTCATTTTTGAAGCCAGGAGTGCAATCAGCAGCCAYACACCAGTCCTTAGAGTAGCGATTGACTGAATCCTGCCCTTCAAACCTTGATATGCTCATACATGCTCCCTGAGTGGATCCTGAGATGGCATTCTTGGAAATAATTACAATACTATGAAGTCGGGACTTCATGATACGTTTATTGTCTTTACAGAAAGAAGCATCCCCTCTCTCACACCCAACAACAAGTACATTTTTGTGAGTACACACTACAAATGCTGTTGCCCGAGGGTCTGAGAATTAGCTTGACCAGTAAAAATCTTGCCATGCAAGCATAAGATCCTGGGGTGTTGACACAATGATGATGATGATGATGATGATGATGATGATGATGATGATGATAATTTGGGTGATGTTTATAATACTGATTCTATTAGTGGTAGTAATACTGATGATGAAGTAATAACGTTGTGATAMTGATTATAAATATTGTTAATGATTGTGATGACTATGATGATGGTGATGGTCACAATGATGGTGAAGATTAAGGTGAATGTGATGTTGGTACTGCTGATGCTGTTGATGGTAGTGACAGTGAGGCTAATGGTGGTAGTGGTGGTAGTGGCAATGGTCACAATGAGGATGATGATGCCATCCTCCTGCTTACAGATAAAGTCTTCAGAAGATATTGCTTCCTTGGAGCATAAATTACATGATTCTTTTAACATAATCGTCATGGTTCAGAACACCTACTTAGAAGAGTCCAAGTGCCATTTCTGTGCAGTCTCAAGTAGATGTTTGAGAGAAGACAAAGACATTATTTATCATTTTCCCCTCCTTATTTTTTCCTTCTGTGGGTTATATTCTTGTGCCATTGGTCTCTCTGGCATCATCACCAAGACAATAAACAGAGCATGGCAGACTGAGATGGCCTCCATGATTAGTAGTAAGAGTGGTAAGATTTGAACACCTAACCTTTGTAGCTTTTTTTTCCTTTGCAGAGTGCATCTCTTTGCTGAAACAGCCATGTTACAGGTTGACCTAGTTATCAGTGAAGAGTAAGTGTCCTGACTCTTGAGTCTGTGTCAACTTGCTCTAGTATTTGATACTCCTCTGCCTTCAGGAAGAAAGGCAATAACAAATACCTCAACATGCCACTGAGCCCTCTTCTAAGCCATGGCTCAGAGTTTGAATGTTTTACAATGTCACATTAATGACCCCTGCAATAAACTATGAATTTATTTTCTGATTAAGTAGAAATGGGGAAGAGGAACAGAACCTATGATTCCTGTCTTTAGATAGAGATTGTGCCCTAAAAGTGTCAAATTCCCCAACCTTTTTACTTTAGTTGAATGATGACACAAAGACTCCAGGAATCAACTTACCACTGGTGCTTAATGGGAATACCCGGGGTGGAGGCACAGAATGTGTACTGTGTTCGTTATGGACATGTACACAGCCTGTGGTGTTTATTCTGTTTAGGCACAATGGGTTGAATGAGAAGGGATGTCACGGGAGAACTGGGGAGACTTTCTCTTATCCCTTCCATTTATTTATAGAGCTGTGAGAAATCTTCCACTTGAAACTGGAAACTAATATCACGCTTGTGCGGTATGAGGAGCCAGAGCCGGGGTATGAGATGGAGGCATTTCAGCCCCAGAACAATAACTCCATTGATTGAGTTAAATGAGTTTGACTCAAGCAGAGAGGCACACTCCCCATGTGAGAACACTGTGGCTCCCCCCCCCAGCAAACAGGAGGCACGTGCCAAAGCTGAGCTAGACAGAGGTAAACCAGATGTCCTGAATTCCCCCATCTGTGCATTTTTAAAAGTCTCAGAAATATCTGTGAATATTGACAGATTGGAATTTGTAGATCGCTGCAACTCACGAATACTGTGGGATATTTCCAAATTCCCCGAGTTAATTTATAACGGGAGATAAAAATTTGAGCACTTATTGTGTGTGCTTGGAAAGCTAGTTAGTGAATCCATACATGTTCCTAGGGGGCATTTGTTGAGAATTACAAATGCTTCTGGTAATGCCTCTTTCCACATTCGCAGTAGCATCAAATGTGGGCATCCGGGACAGAGAGCTGCCTCACATCTGTCTGACCACATTCCCTCACTGTGATGGGGTTCAGCTTGATTGTGTAACTACAGATTGAATTTAAATCAGTATTTTACCTAAGAGAGAAATGAGTCATTATTGAAGCAAGTCTCAGACTGTAAATCTAGGTGTTACGGAGAATTCAGAGAGAGACTTGTAAATTAAAACATATAATAAAGAGCTGGGATATAACTAGTGGTAAATTGCACTTGCCTAACATAGCTGAGGCCCTGGGTCCCTCCCAATCTTGCAGTGTGAATGAAGCCTCAATAAATAGCAAAATAATAAGAAAGAGAGGCACATGAACTACACTATTTTAAAAGTTTTTACTTAGTCTATATGTATAGATGTGTGCATGACTCTCTGTGTGTGTGAGAAAGACAGAAAGAGACAGAGAGAGAGACATAGAGACAGACAGAGACAGAGAGAGAGAGAGAAGGAGGAAGAGGTATTTGAGCTACAGGGTACATTGTAGATGTCAGAGAACAACCTTGTGGAGTCTGTTCTGTCTTTCAACATTTATACAGGTTYTGGAAATGAAGCCCAGCACCCTAGGTGCTACAAACACCTTTAGTCACTGAGCCATCTTACTGGGTCGTGGATGGTGCTTTTAATGAAGGGCCACTTGCTTCTGCTTCACAAGTGCAGCCTTTCTGGCTCCACTCCATCTCTCACACTCTACACATCCATTGTCCTTATTTGCCAGTCAGGATGGAGTGTCATCTGTTTATTCCTTTACAATAGAGGCATATATGCAGAGAGTATAGGAAGTCAACAGGCACAGCAGAAAATCAATTTCTCTCAACCGCCCCCCCCACGAGGTTGTGTTCATAATTTTCTTACATCATACTTTCAGTTTAATAAATATTAATCATAGTGCTGATAATAACAAGAATCACAAGGCTTTCTTTTCTACACATTGTAGAGTCTTGCATTCAGTAACCCATTTTAACTTCCCAAGCACATGGAGAGGCAGTGTTGCTATTAAATCATATATAACCCCAATATATTAG
>BDUI01000328.1:79709-88961 GCA_002335545.1 Apodemus speciosus | reverse complement strand
CTCTATTTATTTGGCTATGGGGAGCCATATCCATGCTGGGAAAAGACTTTCCTGTGCAGTTGCCTTGGGGAACACCATGCTCTGTCCATACCTTGTTACCCATGCTCCCTAAGCAAGCCTAGTAAATTCATTGGTTCTCCATGGTGAACTTTGTTTGAATCATACTTTGAGCTGAGGTTGGTACCTAAGGAGGAGGTATAGATGCTGTTTCTGTCGCTTTGGGGAAGGAATCCTTACAATGCCAGTAATGTCATCTACTCGGGCAATTTCTCTCTCAAAGGTAAGAGAAAGTGGGAGTTTTGGTGGCACTCATCACAATCAGTCCTCCAACAGAGGAAGAGCTTTTCTGTGGACCACTGAGTATTACCCAGTGACATCCAGTCTCCTTCACAGCGACTCCAGCACCAGCTGCCAACCATGCTTTTGGTTAGAATGCCACCCACATCCCATTCTGAAACAGGCAATTTTCCTGTTAGATCCTGTGTTATTGTGGTCACTACAAGCAAAAGCTTCTATAAGCTTGGATTAGGAAGACATCTCTGAGTAGCCAGTTTATGATTTGACTCTCCTAGAGAAAGTTATGTCCATGAAAGCTGCTGAAAAACAAACAAACAAACAAACAAAAGGATGTTTTTCTGGAAATGACTGTGGATCTGGTGTATGACATACCCTAGCAGGGCAGTGGAAGGGAGATAGCCGGAGAATTCATGGGGATGACCTCTGTGGACCAGGAATAGGAAAATTCATATTTGATTTGGAATGTATTTCAAATGCAAATGAAAGGGTGGGTCCGAGAAAACTTCCCAGCATGCCTCTCACTCCTTCCCATCATATTTCCAAACTCTCTGTAAAGACCTATAGAGTTTTTAGCCAGCAAGATGAGAGGGGTCACTACATGTTTTCCGAAGACTGAAAGGGTTGGGTGTAGATACCACGAGGAGATGAAAACAAGGCTACATGTGTGCCTTGTCAGATCACTCTTGTCTTCCTTGGGAAAGTCCTGTCATTGGGACAAGGTTCTGGAAGGTCACATGATCCCAGAACAAGTGAAGAGTGACAGCTGTGTTCTCTCCTTGAGTCTAGCCACRCTGCTGTGTCCTTTATCTCAACTCCATAGTTACCATGTCTAGAAATTTAAAGAACTCATTATTTAGCTCAAGCCTGCATTTTATCTCATTTATGGATGAGCTTTGAGGGGGAAAAAGTTGAAGAAAAATAAAATCCCTTATTTTGCTAATGAGAGACATCTGTTTATTTCTCTTTTTTAAAATGGGCATTTGCTTAATAGGCAAGTTAAAAAAAATATGCCAATCAAGGCTTCCATGACTTGGGGGATTTATCAGAATTGGAGCTGTTTTCTATAATTAAAGATGTGCTGGGTGAAGTCACTGCTGCTCACTTGAAGCTGGAAAGGGGCAGGTTTGAGAGAAAAGGGTTTGGAATGCTGTATGCCCTAAAGATGTCCAAAACCTAACTTCAAAGCATGTGATGGCATCATTATGCATAGAGGATTGGGCTTCATAGATGTCCTTAACCTAAGGACATTGGGAAGAGGGGACCCACTGGAGTGCTAGGGTGAGACCATAATAATCATGGGCTTAGAATGAGGGAGAGCCAAGAGTATGAGTCAGAGGAGACTAGGAAGGCAAAATCAGAGGTTGAACCACTTCTCTCCAGTTGTGCAAGGAACCGCTTCCTTGTCTCAGCCTGGAAGAGGCAAGGGAGTAAGTTCTACCATTAAGTACCCGGAAGGCAATACCTCAGCCTTTGCGATGCCCTCAGGACTTCTGACCTTCAGAGCCTTGAAAGGTTACAAATCCATATTTGGATTAAGCTTCCTTAACCCTTAACCTTGGCAGAGGCCTGTTATCATAACAATAGCAAACGAATGCATTCTGTATTTCTCCCCRAATTTCAGGGCCAAATCAACGTGAAGATTGGCTATTGGACCAACYAGGAATCACCAACAGCACGCCTAGATATGAGCAAGCACCCCTCTGGTTTCTTTCGCCACAGCAGCACGTGTCTCCTACTATTATACCCTCTTACCATAATGGATTGTGCATCTGCAGACTGTGGTCATGTATTGGTCTCATTGATGAGAAAACTAACTAATGATAAAAGCTAATCAATGCTGWTGGTTCTCCATCAGTGTTTGCCAGCTCTGGCATTTCTGGGGAAAGCTATTGTCATCCACCATGGCACATGAAGACTGAACCTCTCTAGAGTATGAAAGAGGTCAAGAGGGTCCTCCTGGGAACAGATCCATCTCAGCTGACTGATGTCTTGAATCCCCCATTAACAACTGGTTCCCAAGACTTCTCTTTCCACGGTAGCTTGGGCTCTAGTCACCCTAGAGTGGAGACATGGGTCCATTACTCAGAGAATAAGTATGATCATCTTCCAACTACCCAAGAGCTTCAGTTTAACTACAGTGGCTGATTAAAGCTCAGAGTGGCTTTTTGTTTCTTGCATGTACATTCTTATTTCTTTACGTAATATTTAATGGGTTATTTCTTTGGTGTGTATTAATTGTGAAACTTAATTTGTTTCACTGCATTTTATGCAAGTATGTATTCTGACATAGTCTTTGCCTTACTGCCACCACCAGTTCTTACTCCTCCTCATCCCCTTCCTTCTGTCTCCTCATCCCTCCWTTTTGAGTTCTATATAAGAGGAAACAGACACACTTGCCTTTCAGAATATAGCTTGGTTTTCTTCTTACAGATTTTTATGCAGATGATGTTCTTTTGTTTTTTTTCCTCTTCATTACCATGTAATACTTCACTATGGCTAGATACCCTGTTTCCTTTATCCATTTTTTTTCTGTCAACAAGTTTTATTCCACATTTTAGTTATTATAAACAGTCTCATAAATAACCAGACTCTAGGAAGTAGGATTAGGAATGAGTTCCTTCAACCCAAGACCTCACTGGAGACAAATGAATGTGTGGTTTGGGGATTCATTGGGGGAACTCCATGGAGTCTGGGTAGATCCAGAAGGATCTACCACTTCCCTTATCAACCCTTGGTACAAATGATGATAAATGAGAGATTTTGTCAAAAAGCCACTCTGAGCTTTAAGATTGGGATAACACCTTTCCAGGTAGACTTATTCTCTGCTTCAAAATCAGAGGAGGGAAAGCTGAAGAAGAGATTTCCTAAGAAGATCCCCAGAGTCCACTGTGAGCATGAAACCTCTGGAAACTGCGGTCTATGGTCTCCAAAACACAACTGCCTGATTTTACCCTCATTATAGAAATTTCTAGGATAAATAACTGTGTAGATTTTTTTCTGCATAAGGTTTAGAGACATTACTCTGCCATACTTTATCAGAATGGATTTTGCTTTGTTCAATTAAAAGAATTATTTTAAATCATCATGCCATACACCTGGTTTTGTGTTTGGCTTTAGAGGGACAGCTAAGCTCATGTTCATTCCATCTGTGCTGTATAGTTCAGTGGAAGAGATGGCCTCGTGGAGCCTCAAACTTGCAAAATCCACACTATTTGTGATTATTATTAGTGGCTCTCCACATCACTGGGATATATTTCCCTGAAGTCATTCTGTATTTATAGTCATTTATCTTTGGAGGATCGATTGGGTAAGACTGGATGCCTAATAAATTAGCCAGCCTGGAGGTGACAGGCTGCTCACGCCACACCACGGCAGCTTGTCAACCACCAGGGCCACTACCATTGGCTTTCCCTTGGCGATTTGTCATGGCTTATAATTAATTACAGCTCGCAAATCCACAGCGTCACAGTAGAGATAATAAATAATAGAAGCCTTTTCCTGGATTATTTATTTATATTAATATGAATACCTCTTCCTTTCTCTCCCCAAGAGCTCCTGAAGTGAGTCTTTGTATACAAAATTCTAATTAACATTCCTGGGTCTCTTGTGCTTTCTATTTTTTTCTTATATCAGAAAGAAATATTTTATTTTCTGATTATTGGCTACTATTGTAACATAAATAGATCATTGAACTGTGACATTGGCATGGGCAGACCATTAATTAGCCTTGGGATAAATGCCAGAAAACTTTCAAGTACATTCAAAAAGCAATTGCTTTCATTTTATAAGCAGAGTCGTAGAGAACATTGGCCCCTGATGTTGAGTTCTGTAGCTGAGAGGTGCCAACTCTAGGGAATGGCTTCCTGCTAAGACAGATTTTCTGCTAATCATTAACTACGAGCTGTGTTCTAATTGGCTTTTCGCTGTTATGATAAAACACTGACCAAAACCAACTTGGGGAAGAGTGGGTTTATTTAGATAACAGCTCAGTCCATCATCAAGGGAAGCCAGGGCAGAAGCTCAAACTCAAACTCCTGTCAGGAGCTGATGCAGAAGCCACAGAGGARTGCCGCTTATTAGTTTGTTTACCCATGACACACTTACTCTGCTTTCTTAAATACTCCAGGACCTACCCATGGGTGGTACCACCCACAGTGGGCTGTACCATTCCYCATCAATCCCACTAAAATAATAACTCAAAGACATACACACAGGCCAATCCGTTCTGGGTAGTTTGTCATTTGAGGTTCCTTGTTCCCCGGGTGACTTATGTCTGTGTTTGTGTCAAGCTAACAGCTATGAGCCCCGTCATAACTTTGTTACATTTTATGTGGTGAAAGACTTAGTAACTCACACTGCTACTGAGAGATCCTGTATTTGGTCCTTAAAGAAAGGAATAAGTAAGAAAGTGGCATGGACGAAACCTGGGAGCACGTTTACAGGATGTCATGTTACAGTCTAATATTACTGTAACCCACTCATGAGACACCATCTGACTGGAAGGAGGGCTGAGCTCAGCTTCACCTCTATAAGGAAATGAATTATATAGGTCGTGGATCCATCTCCTTCTACACATTCCTTTCATATTCTCGATACAAACTTGAAAACCACAGACTGACTGCTTACCACACCTACCAGGATAAGCACAAAGACTTGGTGCTTAGGGCCACCATACATTTACTGGGCGAGGCTCCATGGTGACTACTAGTTGCAGAAAGAAAGGAAAGATGGGGGTTTCACAACCTGACTTTGYGGGTGCCGGTGTTGAAGACAACATAGATGGTTGTCACGTCCCAGCAGAGACCAATTCCCAGATGTTCTTCAGGTCATCTATTTGCAAAGTGTCTTTGTCACATGGAGATGCTATGGCAAAACAAAATACTGCTCCCAAAGAGAAGGCTTGGCCTCCATTCCCCTCGTGTCAATTATGAGCAGGGGATAAGTACATCTTTAGTAACTGTAGTCCAGGGCTCTTGAGTGTCAAAGAGACTTAAGCTGGGCTTGGGCTGGGTGGATGGAACTGTGGATGGATTCAGACCCTCACAGTTAGAAACTGGAGAAATAGGTACCAAGTTAGAGATTCATCACCCTGGGTTCTGACTGTCAGTAGCCTAGCATGTGACAGCTACCAAAATTGTGACTCTGAGCGGGTGATGTAGCTCCTTAGCTTTGGGCCTTACGACTCCTTCAAGCCCTGGAAGTTCACAGGAACTCTTTCAGGAATCTGAATCTTCAACCTCTTGCCTAACACTGCCCACTTCCTGCAGACTTGACTAAAACTTTTATTTTCCTGGTCCTATGTTTCTCTATTGTGTCCACTCCCTGATACTTCTGACCCTGGCTTTTTCTGGAGCCTTTCAGCTGTGCCCTAGTTACCAGAGCCACATGACCACTGTGGTGCCCTGCCTGCCACAGGACTCCTTCAAGCTGTCCCTCAGCTTACAATACTTACAAATACAATACTCTACTTACAATAAAAATCATAGGTTAGGAACTGGCTCCTCTGGTAATGTACGTTTTGCTGCTCAAACAAGGTCTGGAATTCAGATCCCCAAGAGCATTTGCAATTTCCACTTGGAGACACAAGGACAAGGGGCCTTCCAGAGCAGTCTGATAAGCAAGACAAACTAAGTTAGCAAGCTCCAAGTCCAGTGAGAGACAGTCTTGTTGGATGAAGTAGAGAGTGAGAAAAAGAGGAAGACACCAGACATCAACCTTGGGCCTTCATTCACATGTACTTGCAAGTGTGCACGTCTGCGCAAGCACACATACACACACACACACACATACACACACATACACACACACTTGTACACCCACACACATGAAAATATACAGGCATACAAACGCATCACACATACTTAAATGGGCCAAAAGTAAATGATAGACAGTAAGAAAAGYCCACACATGACCAGTCTTCGTGGGGTCTAATGTTGCACCCTCAGATACACATCAGGTAGGGTATGTGTCTTGGCTGACTTGAAAAGTAAACCAAACATTTTGATTACATATCTAGGAGGGGGTGTGGTGTGGATGTGATATGCAGATGAGGCATTGTTTTTGGACCAACCTCAGCACAGTTTCGACCAATCACTGGCTTTTCTGCCCTTCTCATATTCAGTAGCAATAGCTGAAGGAATACTCATAGGACACATAGCTTCTTCTCCCCTTTTATGGCTGGTGCAGAGTGTTCTGAGTGGTCGTGAGTAGATGGAGGCCTTTTGGGTCAGAAATCATGCTTTCAGTTGCTGTGGGCTTGCAGTGTCCTTCAGAGTAGAAAAGATAGCAACACACTGGACAGCTACCCAGATCTGGTGAGGAATCTGACAGCTGCCACTCAAGTAGCTGGGTGAACTTTTCCCAAAGGCTCGATTATTCAAGGGGAGAAAACATCAAGAAGTCATACATCCAAAACTTAACCACGAAATTAACATGTACAACGGGGCCTGGCAGAGTTCAAAAGTTCTTACACTGTTTAACTGAGCTTTTAAAATCCCTCTAGGAAGGCTTATGCCCCTCTAACCTGTCTCRGAATCACTGACCCATCAGGGATGTCCAACCTTTGTGACTTTGAGACACGACACTGTCATCTTCAAATCTGTCCCGGTGCCTTCCTAGCTAACTGTTCTGTAATACAAAAAGTCAGTGCCATAGGTTGAACAGCTGGATGGTGTTAAAGAGAAATATATCTCTAATAGTGGAAGAGGCTGAGAAATCCTAGATTAGGGAGTCTGCAGACCTGACACCTCCTAAAGGTTTTCTTCTTGGTTCATAAATACCCACCCGTGGGCTAGACATATAACCCAATGGAGTGGATTGTTTGTTTTAATGTGCAGGGTAGTGGGTATGATCGAATCTACCATATTTGGCCCTCCAGATGGCAGATGAAGCAGGGAGAAAGAAGTCTTGTCGTTGCTTTCTGCACAGCATGCACCAGTTTCTATTTATTGATTACATACACCTGGAAAAGAAAACTACACCCTGTCCTTCACCTCAACTGAGATCTACATCTAGGAGTTCCCAAAAGTTAGAATGTTCTAGAACCCCTGGTGGGGTGAGCACTCTCCAACGAGGGAGCATCATGCCTGACTGACAGATCTCAAACTGTTCCTCCTGTTAAGGGCACTGTGGACCTCAGGTGCCCATGAGATTGTATTCTGGGCCAGAGAATGATCATTTATTAAAGACACTTGCAGAGCCAGAGAAATGGCTCAACAGTTAAGAGTATTTCAGTTCCCAGCCCCCAAATGGAAGCTCACAACCATCTGTATTGTGGTCTGAATGAAAATTGCCCCAATGGACTTTGAGGGAGTGGCATTATTGGAGGRGTAGCCTTGTGGGAGTGGGTGTGGCCTTTCTGGAGTGGGTGTGGCCTTATGGGAGTGGCTGTGTCCTTGTTGGAGGAACTCCAATTCCAGGAGATCCGATGCCATCTTATGATCTAGACAAGCACTGCATGCATGTGATGCAGGCAACACACACACACATATACACTTTTTTCAAAAGATACTTGATATAAGCCAGCCTGCAGACATACTGCCTCACACAGCAACCCACATTACAAGCACGGAGTGTGAGGGCTAGGGTGTAACTCAGTTGAAGAACTCTGGCCTAGCACACATAAAGCCCCGAGTTTAATTTCTAGGCCCATATTTTTTAAAAAAATAATGCATTTTAAATGAAACAAATTAATAARTTTATTAATTGTATTTGTTTATATTTTTATAAAACAATTATATTAAAATATTTTTATAATAATAATATATAAATATATAAAATATATACTGTATAAACATGTAGTACATAAATATATAAAATATAAAATATATTAAAATGAAAATAATTCAATTAATTAATCAATTAACTAAACTAATTAACCAATTAATTAAAATTTAATACACTAAATAAACACTTAGCTCAGTCAACTTTGCCGTGAAGAAATAGTTACTTTTCTCTTGTCATGATAAAATACCACAACAAAAAAGCAAATCAAGGAAGAATGTATTTTGGCTCATAGTCTGTAATGGCAGAGAAAGTATGATGACAAGAATCGGAGGCTTTCTGGTCACATTTCACTCACACGGGAAGCAGGGAGGGAGAATAAGAAGAGGGGTGAGACTAGAAACTCTCAATGTTCCCCCCCCCCAGTGATGTATTTCCTCCATCCAGACTCCACCTCCCGAAGGCTCCATCACTCCCTTAAATAGCATCACTTTCCTCAAATAGCGCCACCTTCTGGTGGCCAAGTGTTTAAACACCCTTGTGATGGACATTTCTCATTCAAAACACCACACACAGCTTCTTACCTGGGCGTCAAATATCTTCATCTAACTCATCTATTTCTCCCTTTTTGATGCCACCAACTTTGGTGTGACATGGCAGTGGGGGAATATTGCAGTGAAATAAGCTCAGGTTACCCGCCTCCCGCCTGTCTCTTCCTGTTTAATGATTGCTTGAGCTGTGTCACTTTACCCAGCTCCCATCTCTTCCTATTTGATGATTCTTGAGCTGCGTCACTATTCATTCCTCTGTACTATCTCCCTTTCCTGTGTGCCGTGCCTTAAAAACAAGTCTTCTCGCCATTTTTCAGCACCATTTTGGGGCACTAGAGAAAGCCACCAGCATGAGCTAAAGATCTGAATAATGTGATCTGGCAACTTAAAACCTACTGCATGGTGTTCCTGTAAATGAGCTTGATTCAGAATTGGTTTAATCTCACTGAATTTCTATCAGTTCCAGGGCTGATCCTGCATTTGGATTTGTACCCGTTACCGCATTGTTTTTTTTTTTCTTAAGATTTATTTATTGTTATATGTAARTACACTGTAGCTGTCTTTAGACACATCAGAAAAGGGCATCAGATCTCATTATGGATGGTTTTGAGCCACCATGTGGTTTCTGGGATTTGAACTCAGGACCTTTGGAAGAGCAGTTAGTGCTCTTAACCTCTGAGCC
>BDUI01000328.1:18585-39524 GCA_002335545.1 Apodemus speciosus | reverse complement strand
ATTGAAGGCATTCACCACCACTGCTGGCCAAGAAAAACTCTTAATGGGATTCTAGGGAGTCCCTCAGTAGATAGCACTTGGCTAGAAGGTTAGSTCTTGGATCCAGACCCAAGCACAAACATAATATATGCCTACACTAAAACACACATGCACACACATACACATACACACACACATTTCATGTTAAAATAAATTTATCARTGCAAAGGGATACATAGAACTGAGCAGACRGGAAATAAATGCAATAATATTATTAGTGAGTTGGGGAGGACAGGGGTAGGAGCACCCATGCATATAWAAGCAGAGGCTGGAGGAGGACTCCAGTTATTTGTGAGTCGGAGAGGATGGGGTGGGAGCACCTATTCATATATGTGCAGAGGCTAGAGGAGGACTCCAGTTGCCATTCTATCACTCACTGCCATATTCCTTTGTTGTAATGTCATTCAATATGTGGCTTGTGAATCGAGCTTCCGGGATCCCCTCACCTTTGCCTCCCAGATTCCAGGACTGGGTTAGAGGTTCATGTACAGCCATGCCCAACCATTTACACAGTTATTAGGGATTTGAACTTAAGTCCTCAGGCTTCCACATCAAGGGTTCTTACCCACTGATCCAACTCCCCTGCCCAGAAATGCAATGGAATTCTTGCTGTTCTCATGAGGCATGATTAAATTGTGCATACACGTACCCCTCCCTTCATAGCGATCCAGTGTGCATTCATGTACCCATGCCCATCCCTTCATAGCGATCCAGTGTGCATTCATGTACCTATCACCCTATAAAACCAGTACACATCCATGTACACTATAAAACACATATGGAAACGAACCTGTCCTTAATTGCAATTCTCAGTTTTGGTTGCTCAATGATAAAACCTTACATTCATTTATTTATGTATCCATTCATTCCTTTGTATGGTGTGGGAGCTCATGCCACACTGTGGGTATGGAGGTCACAGAACAACTTGCTTAAGTTGGTTCTCTCCTTCTAACATGTGGGTTCCAGGGACCCAACTAGGATCATTAGTCCTAGARAAGGACCTCTCCCCTGGCTGAGGCCCTCAATAATAAATCTTAAAGCTCATTCAACCTGTATGTACTCAGAGTTACCTGTACTTCTAAATACTGCTCATCCCATTTCCTCCATGGGTCAGGGGATGTCAGTTCTATCTCAGTGAGGCAGATGGTCTGTCACCCATTCTTTTTATTACATGGTAGTATTCTAGGGTCTCTGTAGAGAAGGTACCGGACACTGCAAAAGAGCTAGCCAGATCTTCAGAGACAAGACAAGGCCAACTTTCTCAGATTTCAACTGAAGCAAAGGAGACTTTCAATCTAGTGGTTTGTGACATGTGTGTTTAGAATGTGCTTCTATTTGCAGGGGTGGGAGTGGGAGAGTTGATTATCTTCCTAGGGTCTCACTATCTCTAGAACTGATGTCATAATTCCAAAAGGCAGCTGCAAATGGCTAATATGCTGTATTTAGAGAATTTTCTCAGCAGTAAATCTACTAATCATGCAATTTAGCCTCTGGTGCATATTTTCCAGCCGGCAATGAATCCAGTAAATATCTATAAGTTTCATATTCAGTCTCCGTATTACAGAAGGTAAGAAACTTTTTAACACCAGTGTCCTAGTTTGCTTTCTGCTGCTGCTGTAATAAATACCATGAGCCAACACAATGTAGGAATGACAGGGTTTCTTCAAGGTTACTTGTCCCAATCACATGCCATCATTGAATGGACCTAAGGCAGGAACTCAAGGCAAAAACTTGAAGCAGAGACCACAGAGGAATTCTACTTACTAGAGTGCTTCCACATTCACATTGAGCTGCCTCTCTCATACAGTCAAAGCCTACCAGCCTAGGGATTTTACCACCCATAGTGGGCTGGTCCTCATTACACCATCTAGCAATCAAGACAGCGCCTCACAGACATGACCACAAGCCAATCTGATAGAGACAATAAGTCAGTTGAAGTTCCTCCTTCCCTGATGACTCTGAGTCGTGTTCACAACCAAGATTAGCCATCAGCAATAGCTTTCAAATATGCTTCTAACTTCCCGATCTCATCCAAAACTGTTATAAGTTTGCTTCTGGATATCAGACAGAGTCTCTGTATCTGGGCCTGTCCTAGGCTAAGGGCTAAGTGCTTAAATACTACAGTGCATTCAATGTTTGGTTCATGTGTCCATACCTGATAATTCTATTTGAGTTCTAACTCCATGTCTTCTCCCTTACTGCAGAATTTACCCCAGTGCCTGTAGAGACCAAAATAAGGTGTCGAATCCCCTATAACTGGAATTACGGACACTTGTGAGTGGCTGTGTGGGTGGTGGGGATCAAACCCAGGTTCTCTGTGAGGCTCGTCTCTTAATCCCTGAGCCATCTCTCCAGACACTGATGGAGGTGTTTCTACTCATTCTCTTGTTGGAAGGGAGAGAGATTCCYACACTAGAGTTTTAATGTGGGATGTTTACTTAGCCTTAACATAGCCAGAGATGAGTCTGCTAGCTCTTCCTTATCTGGCTCACACTCTTGGGGAGGATGGATCCACAAAAGACAAGGTCAAGAAGAGATTTTCASTGTAGTGGCCAGTGAATGTGGAGGGAGGTTTGTAATAACGAGATGTTGCCATGGAGGATGACTGACATCTGTAAATACAGACCAAGGGACTGATGTCAATTTCTCAGGGTTGACCAGGCTAAAGAGTGTCTGTAGGCTAGCCACTTCTCTATGGTGTCAGAACTTGCAGTTGGGCCATCTAAGCTTCACCCCTATGTCCACAGAGGTCAATACAGCCCATACTACTAGACCTTTATATTGTTTGCAAATAAGAACTGTGGGACATTAGACAGGTGTTGGTTTTATTTGGGGCAGGGGGGAGGAAGCACTGCTGACTTCTGCTGAGTACAGCTATGGGAGACGACTGGCTTCATATTTTGTGGCACCATTCCTAATTTCCCTGAGGGCTTCTTGCTCTTACTACTTTACTTAGAATCCTGGAGTGACACTGAGTTTCATCTGTAGATGCTGCATGGCCTTTGGGTTGGTTCCTCTTGTTAATTTGAGATACACTGGAATCASTTCTCCVCCTTTTGGCTAAGATCAAGTGATACACACTGGAACACTTGAGGAGACGGGACCTTAGTAGAGAAGATGTCTCTGTCAGATTGGCTTGTGGACAAACTTGTAGGGCATTTTATTGATTGAAAATTAATAGAAGATGGCCCAGTACATCATGGRTGGGGCCACCCCTGGACAAGTGACTCTGGGGGCTAAAAGAAGGCCGAATGAGTCAGCTATGGGKAGCAAACTAGTGAACATTCATACTCCATGGCCTCTGCTTCAGTCCCTGCCTTGAATCCTGGCTCTAACTTCCTTTTAAGATGCATTATATTATAGTTGTAGCTRATAGTGAGTACAAGTCATACACTGAAATAAACTTTTCCYTCCAAATTGTTTTCTGTCCATGTTTTATCAYAACAGAAAATGAAAATAAAATATGAGTCTCCCRAGCATGTCCTGAATTTTGTTGAAATAGTGAGAGTATTTCATCCTGGCCATATTAAGTAAAGGATAAATCACTCAGAATAGCAGGAAACATTAGATAAGAATGAAACCTTTAAAGTTCCATCAACCGTGCTGGTGTATGATGGAAAAACAAAATGGTTGGTTGAGTCCGTGGAGATGGCTCAGTGGGTAAGTGCACTTGCTGTGCAAGCATGAAGACTGAGTTTGTATCCTGAGCACCTGCACGAAAGGCCATTTGTGTATCTGTATCCCAGCACTGAGATGCAGAGTTGGGAGCCTCACTGAGCCTTGGTGTCTGTCAGACTAGATCCAGGTTCTCAAGGTAATGAGGTGGAGAGTGTCAGCACAGGATACCCAGCATCCTCCTCTGACCTTCAGAGGCACACAGCATGGGCACATACTCCCTCACAGGCATGTGTCCAAACACTATGCACATAAGTCACACACGTGGTACAYACAACAGTGACTTGTGCAGACACAATATTATAATATTATTAATGTATTATAGGTGTAAAGGCATGATAACCACAGATTGTTGTTCCAAACATTATAGATTCACTTCAACTATCCTGCACAAGAAGTTATATGGTTTAGCTGTGTGCCTGGCATCCTGTGTGACATCAGGCCCTGTATCTGCATCCGGGCAAGAAGGGTGTGTGATTTGAGGGTTGTTCCATTAAGTGTTTCTCCAGTGGTTCATCTGCCACATAGAAGCTCTTCAGAGAGTGTTTAAGTTCTTTCACGTGAGACTTACAAATTTTGGAATATCACAGAGTTTGCTGATTATGATCACTGATAATGTGCTGAGCATGCCATACATCAATCAATATCTTCTTTCCAGCAATTGAGAAGGTATCATTTACCTAAACACATACATTAAAGAACCCATATCTCTGCTGCATTTTATGTTTGTCCACCCATCTGTCATCCACACATCTGTACATTTTTCCATCCTCCTGTGTATTTACCTGTCCACTACCCATATATCTATCACAGGGATTATAGGTTTGAAAAAAAGTGATGTACCCAGGATTAAAGAGTCATTAGATGCAACCTTCTAAAAGGTTATTGTGTTATTGTCTTAGTTAAGGTTTTACTGCTATGAATAGATCTAGACCAAAGGCAACTCTTAAAAGAACAACATGTAATTTGAGGCTGGCTTACAGGTTCAGAGGTTCAGTCCAGTATCATCAAGGCAGGAGCATGGCAGTGTCCAGATAAGCATGATGCTGAGAGTTCTGCATCTTCATCTGAAGGATGCTAAAAGAAGACTGGCTTCCAGGCAGCCAGGAGGAGAGTCTCAAAGACCAACCCCACAGTGACTCACTTTCTCTAACAAGGCCATACCTCCTAATAGTGCCATTCCCTGGGTCAAGCATATTCAAAGCACCACAGGTACTATCTTTCATTCGTTAAAATTTTTAGGCAGAACAAGGCCAATGTGTGTGTGTGTGGGCAGGGAAGGGAGAGTTGTTTACATATTTCTGTGTCTCATGAGTGCAGTACCTCTAGAGGCCAGAAGAGGACATAAGATCTCCTGGAACTTGAGTTTCAGATGGTTGTGAGTGGCCATGTGGGTGCTGGGTATTGAATTCAGATCTTCTAAAAGGCAGCCAGAACTCTTAACCTCTGAGCCACCTCTACAGCCTCCAACTGGCTTGTGCATTTGTCAGACTAGGTAGCTGTGGTTTCTGCCAAGCATGACATTCTCAGCCAATAACTGGCATAGCCCCAAGTACTCACAGCCAATTCTCAAACAGGCAAGTTCTAGGTATTGGTTATCTGTCCTATTGCTGTGATAAAAGACTCTGACCAAAGCAAAATGGTGCAAGATCATTCCATCATGGTCTCTGTCATGGTCTGTCATGGAGAAGGCATGTCTTCAGATAGGCATAGCATGGTAGGCAAGAGCCAGAGGCTAGCTTTCAGGAAGCAGAGGAGGAACTAGAAGTGGGGTCCAGTTATAAAATTTCAAAGCCTGCCCCTAATGACCTACTTCCTCCTGGGAGACTCCACTTCCAAATGATTCCATAACCTCCTTAAACATCACCATCTACCGGAAACCAAGTGTTCAGACACATTCATGTACGGGTCATGATTCTAGAGCAAACTACAGCACTGATTGTTGAAGAAACATAAACTGTAATTAGATGAATACTTATAGAAAAATCTTTCACCCACCTCCCTTCTTTGATTCTGTTTTGACTCCTTTTTCTTCAGACAGAATAGCTTAGGTATTATGATTCTCAAGCTTAATTAACTTTGCTCAAATTTTCCCCACAATTAAGTAATTGGATCAGTCATGTGTTTAATGTACTTCTTAAATATAAAGTGTAATTTAAGAGAAGACTATCATTTTGGGTTAATGAAATACCCAAACCCTTTTCCTAATACTAAATATACCACGGCGGGTCTAGCAATATTAAAGATTCTAAGTTTTTCTCATCAATTAATAATATTTTTCTTGTTGAAATTAAAAAAGTAGAGATTAACTAATGTTGGATAAATTATAAAAAAAATGTATTCTGGCAACAAATGAGATTTTTCTCCTTGGTGCAACTAGAAGAGTTAAAACATAATTGACCAGGAAGGAGATTTTTAAATATGAGTCAGAGCCACTTAATATTTTATGTCAGTGAAATTCCTCCATCCTTAGAAAAGAAACACGGACCCAAATTGTATCTCACTTATTTTCCAAGGCTTCTTTGAAAATTAATCAGCATGATTATTTTCCATGTATCTGCAGTTAGGCCTCTGTGAGGCTTTGATTTCATCTCATATATGAGAAATACATACAATCTTATCTGTCAATTTAAAAGACAAAGTAGGATTTAAAATGGGCAATGAATCTATCAAGTAGGTGATGTTAAATTTAAATGACATGGCAAGGAGCCAGGGAGACAGCTCCATGGGTAAAGTACTTGCTGCTGTAGCATGGGCATGAAAGTGAATCTTCAGCACTCTGTTTAGACAGGGTGTGGCTGGGGTTAGAGAGATGATTAAGTAGTTAAGGGTGCTTATTCTTCCAGAAGATCAATGTTTGATTCCCAGCACCCACACCAGGTGGTTCACAACTGCCTGTATTTCCAGCTCCAGAAAGAAGATGTCAATCACTTGGTCTATGTAGGCACACCCATTCATGCACATATACCTACTAAGACACATAAATTAAAATGATAAAAAATCTTTCAAGTAGATAGGTGAACCTCTGGGGCTTATTAATAAATCATTGTAAACAATCAGGGAGTTCCAGGTTCAGTGAGAGACCCCATTTTGCACAATAACAGGGAAAGACATCTGAAGAAGATCTATGACCCCCCACATAGGAATTCATGATTAAACACACACACACACACACACACACACACACACACGCACACGCACACGCACACGCACACACACAAAGAAATCCACAGGCATATACTTCACACAAGAAATAAATACAGAAAATAGAAACTAAGAAAAAAGATGTATAGATAGATAATAGATAAATAGATAATTGATTTGATTCCATAGATAGATAGATAGATAGATAGATAGATAGATAGATAGATGGATGGATGGATGGATGGATGGATGGATGGATGGATGGATGGATGGATAGAGAGATAGATAGATGATAGATAAATAGATGATAGATGGTAGATANATAGATAATAGATAAATAGATAATTGATTTGATTCCATAGATAGATAGATAGATAGATAGATAGATAGATAGATAGATGGATGGATGGATGGATGGATGGATGGATGGATGGATGGATGGATGGATGGATAGAGAGATAGATAGATGATAGATAAATAGATGATAGATGGTAGATAGATAGATAGATAGATAGATAGATAGATAGATAGATAGATAGATAGATAGATAGATAATAGATGATAGACACAACTTAAAGTACTTGTGGTATCCTGGAGCACAATTGATAATCCTTTGATAAGATCTCTGTGTATCCCAAGATCTCTGTGTTTCTCCAACGTTTATGTCTGCAAAGTTTTTGAGGATGGAGACACCTGATTGCTCAGATAAGTTGAAGATCAGTTGTCTCCACAGAATATGACATCTCTACTATGCAGGCCCAGGACCAGGTTGGGCTGAGCTGGGCTTTCTGCCATCTTTAAGCTGTGAGTTGTCATAAAGAAAACTCCAGCAGGTTCCTGAATCTGAATCTGTTAAAAAATACTGCAAGCACTCCATGCCTTGCAAAAGTTTTAAAAAGCCACCACTGCCCCTGAGGCGACTTGAGGACATTTTAAAAAAAAACAAAACAAAAAAAACTGTGTATGGCTATGCCACAGCATCTCTAAGGTCCCAGGAATAACCAGTTATTGTCTTGCAGGAGACAAAATATAGCATTTAGAAAAATGCAAACGAGTCCCTGCATCTGTCTACATCTGTCCTCTGGTGACCACCACCCTTTCATTTTGGTGAGCCATCTAATAGGCCTTTTGACAACCTTCACTTCAACTCTCCAATACTCTTTGGTGGAAATTCCTAGAAAGAACAGGCCAGTGAGGATTTTTTCCTTTGGTGCTAAGATTCCTGTTTCCATAAGGCTAGCAAATATTTTTTAATACAATTAAAGTACAGCATTAAGATGACATCATAAGGGATGAGAACACAGTCACCTATTTAAATTAGAAGAAATCTATTATTAGGCTCTGGCATCACATGTATTCAAGGAATAAGCCCAAGCATTAACCAATGAAGAATCTATTCTCTTTCTGAGTAATATTGACTTTGTGTGAAAGAGAAAAGAGAAATAAGTAGGTGTCTGCTAAATAAATTTGTAAGCAAAGAACCATTGTTTGAAGAAGACACATGGCTGAAAGGGTTAGCCAGCAGTTGCATGGCCCACTGTGATGTCTTGTTTAAGATAACTCACACCATGATTCACACTGTGCCCACAATGCTGTCTTCTTGCCCAAGAGTGCTGAAGCTGTCGTAGTTTCTGTTACATACAGCCTATGATGTCCTCAGAAGAATAAATTCACCTAATGTTGTGTTTACAGAACACACTTCCTCCATCGTGATGTGACACTGGACAGTGCGTGAAGAGTTTCTTATTCACATCTAACGTCTTCTCAGTGATCAGAGGAGACAGGCTGAAGCAAGGCAATCATTGTCCCTATACTGGTGTCCTTTCTCATGACCACAACTGGCATCTCATGAGCTTGCTTTATCAGCTTCAGTCCCTGAGCAATGGACCATCACTGCCCTGAAAAGACACATAAAGAAATAAACTCTGGATATTTCAAGTCACTGAAAATCTAGGATTGTTAGGACACCAACTTAAATACTGTTGCTCTGAATTCATCATCACCATCATCACCACTACCATCACCATCACCACCACTATCACCACCATCACCATCAGCATCATCACCACCTTTGTGCTGGTAAGTTTCAGGTCAATTTGACATGATAGAATCATTTGGGGAGAGAGACTCTCCAGTGATAAAGATCTATCTTTCGGCAAGCCTTGAGGCATTTTCTTGATTAATGATTTATGTGGGTGGGCCCGGCTTACTGGAGGCAAGGTTACCTCTGTATAAGATATTCAGTTGAACAACCCAGTAAGCAGCATCTCCCCCATGCCCTCTGCTTCAGTGCCTACCTCCAGATTTCCTGCCTTGTGTTCCTACTGTGACTTCCCTCAGTGGTGGATTGTTATCCTGGAAATATAAGCCGAAATAAACCCTTTCTTCCCCAAGTTGCTACTGGTCATGGTGTTTTATCACAATGGCAGAAACCCTAAGATAAACATTGTCATCACTATAACCACCACTATCACCACCAGCAGCATTACCACTGTCACCATCATCTGCATCATAGTAATCATCTCTTCCATTGTAATCATTACCACCACCGCCACCATTACCACTTACTCTTCCTGAAGAGATCTATCAGGAACAATCAGATGACTATCACCTCCATTTAAAACAATATTCATGTCTCACTGTTTTCTCCATTATTATGACAGCAGCCTCATATCCTGAATTAAAGGGTTACTGATATGAAGTAAATGATATGCAAAACAGTCTATTCAACTTTTGCAAATGTCTTTAAATAGTAATGGACTTAAATCCCAGAATAGGATTTGGAAATGTACTTTAGCGGTAAAACATATGCTCAGCATATGTAAGGTTCTGGTTCTGCCCCAAGCATAAAAAGCAGAAGTAATTTCCACACAGCTTTTCCTTAACTAAAATGGAATTAGGAGGCATGGAACTGAGCAATGTATGCACAATGATACTTTTTTTTTTAAATCAACACTTTTTTCTACTCTAACTTCAGCTCAAAGTGAATTATGAGAACTAAATCCCAGGAATGGAAGTAAAAAATAGATAACAAACCAAAATGGAAATAAATCTAGATAATAATAATGTTTGATGTCAAAATTCAGATTATATGAGTCTTTGGTTTAAAATTTAGAAGATGTTTTTTAAACATGGGTCTCAAGAGTATTTTTCACAACTGTAATATTACAACCTAGGTGAAAAAGATATGAAGCCTGCATCCACTTAGATTTAATATTTTTGCATTTATTTGTTTTAGGTGTATGTATGTTGGGGGGGCACATGTGCCGTGACGTATTTGTGGGGCTCTGAAGGCAAGCTGCCGGAGATGGTTCTTTGCTTGGACCTGGGGGTTGAACTCGGGGTTGTCAGTCTTGGGAGGAGCCACTTGGCAGGCTGGGCATCTTGCCAGCCCACTTTCTGTGATTTGAAAAGACTTCCTATGCCAGGGAAGCAGTCCGGAGGATGAGGGAGCACCGAGGAGACATAGCAGATGAGAGTGGAGGTGCGGGAACCCTCCATCTCATTCATTGTCTCTCCTGTCCGCATATCTATTCCTCTCAATCTCCATTGTGAGAGAGGACCTCAACTGCCACATCTGGTAACTCTGCCATTGTCTCTGCACCTTTTCTTGCGATGATTCTGAGAATTAGATGCCAAACAGCTGTAGATTAGGGTGGGCAAAGGAAGAATGGCATCTTTTCCTTGCTCTTAATTGCTCGKAGTTAGTACATTACTGTCATACAGTTTTCCCAGAGACAAGGAAACATGCTATTATGATAAACATCATTAACGTTTAATCTAGGTGTGTGCCTTCATCCTTTAAGAATCTCTCCCCGGCCAAATGGCATGGCYGCTTTATCTCACCCTTCTGTGCAACTTAGAAATTTGGAAATGAGCTGAGATAGCAACCGGGCTTCAGCTGTGAGCCAGTCAAGAGCAATTCCACAGAGCAATTCAAGCATCACATGACTCTGTCATTTGCTTTTAATATTATATATGAAAATTTTGAGCCAAGGGTGTTACTTAACCCCACCTAGAGTCAAACATCAAGTTGGTCACAGAGACAAAGACATGGAGGGGCTCAGAGAGTCACACCTAGATCTGCTGTTGGGGATAGATTAGTCTTATCCACACCTGAAATGGACAGGTAGCATTTGTTACAGTACACGGATCTCCTGACCCATGTGTCTGGATAGGAGATATATTATATATCACTACAATATAACTAGTAACCACAGAAGCTCTGCCTGTCTCTTTCCTGATGTGACTACAATGAGACACACATTCTGCAGTCTGTCTACATGTTATGTGAGAACACACACACACACACACACACCAGAAGGGAACCCACAACAGACCACACTAATAACTGCACCAATGTCCAATTTGGTAAGCCAATTTGTTTTTAATTGGAGTTACTAATAGGAGTAGGGGTGAGTGGTTACTTACAGGAACAAAGATGATTCCAACACAGCTGCCACCAGAAAGTTCACCCCAACATAAATGATGGCTCCTGAAAGCTTCAGCCCTGGTGCTGTCTGCACAGCTTACATGCAGCTCAGATGTCTAAGACCTCCTCTCTCTGCAGTTTACTCCTTCTTCAACTGTTGGGGAGGGCATCTTTAAGAATCCCCCAAGTTTCTCTTTTCCCAGACATGCCTCCTTTCCTTTACCTTCTGAGGCTCATGAGCCTTCCTTCTTGACCCCAGGTAGGCATGCTTCAATTTAGAGTAAATGGTTGTAGGCCATGAAAAACCATGTCTGTTTATTCTTTTTTAAACGTGAATGTGTCTGTGTGCCTGAATGTATTATGTGCACCCCACATGTGCAGTGCCTTCAGAGGTTAGAAGGGGCATCAGGTCACCAAGCACTGGAGTTACAGATGGTTGTGAGTAGCCAGAGCTCTAACTACTGAGCAAGCTCTCTGACCCAGCCTTGTTCTTTTCTATAACTAAGCATTTGATTAGTGATCTATAAAGGGCAAGGGCTCCTTGGAGCCTTTTGAGAAATAAGCAAACCTTAAATGATGGTGTCATTCATTTAATTAGTTTCTCTTTCGAAGTATTCATTTTGGGAAGTCGAGAAGCCGACTGAAGCCAGCTGTAAAAGTGGGGTTGATAAAAAGGCTGAGAAGGTAATTAATCAAAATACTCCAGCACCAAGAAACACTTAGAATTTAGTCCATAGTGGGAGAGGAGAGACACAGTACCACAGTGGAATACGCAGCCTTGTGTGCCGTGTAGAACCAGGTACAACTGTGGGACAAACATGGAGACAACCATGGGGTTGTTCTGTAAATGCAATGTTAATGGTGACTGATTCCAGTATCAGGAACCTTGTGTCCCATAAGATCTCAGAGTTTCACAGCTGGAAGGGATGCTGAGGAATCTCTCTGACGAAGGAATGGTGCACCATAGGCTTCCTCTTTAATCTTTTTTAAAATCATGTTTTATATTTATTCTATGAAAATTGCATGCATGCATACAATGAATGTACTATGCTAGCTCCCTTGAATTTCCTTTGGAACCCACCTGTCAGTTTCCTTCCTTACATGACGTCCTCTTTTGATAAGCAACAACCCTCAAAGTCCAGTGAGAGCTGACTATATGAGATGGGGCTGTCTACTGAGAAATGATCATGCTGCCAGAGTCACATCTCTGAAGTAAAATTACTCTTCCTCTCAGAGGCCATTAATAACCAGAGTAGATCCTCTGCTGGAGGGTGGAGCCTCAGGATCCCCTCCCTCATTCATGAGGCCATCTCTACTGGTTTGATCTCCTGCCGACAACCACAGCTACTGTGAGCCACTGCATACAATGGACATGTCTGTATAGAGCACAGAATTTCACAGTCCTGCTCCTCCTCATTCAGCTCTTATGTTCCTCCTCCCCGCTCTTCCCTGATGTTCTCTGAGCCTTGGATGGGGGAGGTTCATTACCCACCTGCAGCTGAGTGCTCAGTGGTCACCTATTCTCAGCACTTTGAACAGCATTGCGTCTCTGCATTAGCCACAACACAACTGCAGGATCAAAGTTCTCTTGACAAGGCTGAGAGCAGCAGAAATCTAAGGGGCTAGGCATAAATATTTGGAAGACAATTTGACAACATGTCAATTTAGTGAAACAATACCAGCAGGTCCCCCCTCTAGTGTCTATGATGTCATTGGTCATCTGGGCTGTCCTCTTAGCAGGTGTGAAGTCAAAGAACACAAAACACTAAAGACTAGAGATCCATCCATTGCTTGTAGCAAGCAAGAAATGCATATATGTTGTCTGTCGAGTTATTTCCATCTTACATGGGGAAGGAAGCACAGCGGGCCTTACTCAGATAGATAATACTTGTTCACATGGGTGATTGTGTGTGAGGCAGATTAGTTTGTGAGCATGTTTAGATTAAGGCATCATTTCTGAGCATGCTCAGTTGACTACCATTAATCACATGCTTAAAACATTAAAAGATGATGAACACAGTTCAGGGCTTGCTTGGTTTAAACTCATGGAACATATGTTGATGGAGGAGAGATGGCAGATATTAATGCTTCTGGTCATGCTCTGTTTAGTATTATTGGGAGATGAGTACTCACTGGGTCAYTTAAAATAGCAACTCAGAGAGACTCTGGGACCTTGGCTAGAGCCTGGTAAGTTTTCTCACAGTTTAAAATAAAAGGAGGTTAAGGGTTTATTTTTATTGTTTTATGATTTCAATGATGTCTATGTATTTGTCCATGTATGTGAATACAGGTGTCCTAGAAAAACCAAAGGTGTTAGATCCCTGATGCTGGAGCTACAGCCTGTGTGAGCTATGTGGATGCTGGGAACAGAGAACTCAGGCCCCCTGAATGAGCAGCAGCATCCTGAACCCTGATCTCTCCAGCTGGTTAAAACTCTCTTAAAGGGATAGCACTCTTCACCACCTGGAAGGGCAGAAGTCTATCCCTAAGCTTCAGGGAGCATATTTAAGGAGATCCTTCATTTTATCTTTGCCTTTAAGGCCCAGAGAAGAACTGTGGGCTCAGAAGACTTTCTGATAGGGACAGACCCTGAAACTGCTTGCTGTCAAGGCTTCTAGGGCCATTTCTCCACCCTGATATTTATTAAGCAACTTTTTGCATTTTGAATCTTGCAATATTTCAAAGAAGGAAGTCAGGCTATTTCCTTTAATGACTCTGCATTTAGCAAAGTGCTTTGTTTTGTTTTATTTATTTATTATTGTGAAGTGGTAGATTTTATTCCTTTATTTATTGTTCTTGTTGTGTTTTTGCTTTTACTTTTGAGGAATAGAGTTTTCACATATATTCTGATGATGGCTACCTTACCACCAACTCCTGCCAGATCCTTCCCATCTCCCTAACCTCCAAATCCACTTCTTCTCATTGGAAAAGAGGCATTTAAAAAAAAGAAAAAAAGACAAAAAGGAAAGGAAAATGTAATAATACAATAAGATAAAATAAAGACAAAAATCCTGAATAGGACAAAACAAACAAGCCGGGGGAAAGATCCAAAGAAACAGCACAAGGAATACAAATAGATACAGAGAGAGACACATTAGCATGCAGAAATCCCCTAAAAATCCAAAATCAGAAAGCATAATGTATAAGCAAAATACCTGTAGGGGGAAAAAAAAACCCAACAGACAAAGCATTATGAGTCCAAAAAATAAAACCTCCAAAAATACCATTGAATTTATTTTGTTTTTATTTGACTTCCTACTATGTTTCAATTGCCAGAAGCTCTTATAAAAATGGGGAAAGACCAATTTTATCTAGACAGCTGCAGTAGAAGAGATGGATTTGCAGTATAAACTGAGTTCAGTTCCATAGAATCAAAAAGCAGGAGGCCTTCACATGCTGGGGTGTATAAAACAGAAATAGGAAGCACGTGGAGGGGGTGCTCGGTGTAATTAGGGCACCTGCACTTGCTAATTGGATCTTATTTAAAGCAGGCCTCCTCTCCGCTGCAGAGACTAGGAGGGGGCAACAGTCTTGATGGTTTGCTGTAAAGGGAGACTTCCAAGTCCTCTGTAAAGACATTCCCAGGCTGTAGATCTAGGGGGAGTCTGGGAGATTCTCACTGTAGAAAAGGCAGAGAAGAAATGGATCACTTCAAGCTTTCTAGATAAATGCTCAAGGAGAAGGGGCAACAGAGGTTTACTGCCAAACTTGGCTGGGAAAAACAAAACAAACAAAAAAAAGAAGAGTGAAACTTTATCTTTGAGAAACCTAAGTGCTTGGGGAGACCTGAGCAGGTGGGAGCTTTGTAGAATTTATTTGTGTCAAGAGTGGGAATGGACAAACATTCTTTTCTTTAAAGGTCTGTCATTCTCATGGATCTTGTAGAGAAGATCAGAGAAGTCTGACTGGATTGGGACAAGGAGGAAACACTATCAGAAGTAACATGAAAAAAGTACTGAAAGAAACTGAAAACCATTAGTTAGAGGTGCTTTGTAGACAGCGATGTAGTTTAAGATGTTTAATTTAGTTTCATCATCTATAAATTTATGTCATTCAGATTCACCTGTGTATGTGAGAGAGAGAGACAGAGACAGATAGAGACAGACTAAAACAAAGGCAGAAATAGAGGAGAGACAGAAAGAGAAAGTCAGAGGCAGAGACAGACAGACAGACAGACAGGCAGACAGACATATACACAGAGGAGAGAGACAGACAAGACAGAAACAGAGACAGAGAGACATGCATACACAGAGAGAACATTATATTTAATTGTAGTAAATCAACTGTCTTTCTATTTAGTAACTGTTTACCTCCAAATTGAACAGGGAACTAGAGAAGAAAATCTAGTTTGCTCTCTCTATGATTTTGGTCCTCAAGGACTCTCAGCCTCCAAACATCTCATCACACTGCCTATGACTGTAACACTGGAAGATTAGCAGCATTTCATGCTCAATCTCTTAAACATAAGCCAACAACTTCTGGCTTCCACCAAAGAAGCAGCCATCTGTTCTGATGCTTGTAGGATCCTCTGAGAAGGATTTACCAGGAGCCTGTGTACTGTGCTTTCCTGTGACATCTCCCTAATCAATGGATGCTATCCTGGAAGAATGCACCTCCCACTGTCAGGGATCAGTTCAGACAGTCACTGCTTCAGGCTGAGTATGGAGAAGTAAATTTGTGAAGCAAGACCTGGAATGATGAGCTGCCTGCAGGCTGTGGGGTAGCCATGATCSTACGCTGAGGGCTTTACAAAGGCTGCATATAGCATTTTTGCCGAATCTGAAAGTATTACTTAAATGGGGTCACAGAATGGTGCACCTGACAGAAGCACAATTGATAATGTAAAGCTGTAGGACTCAGGGATGCTGGAAGGTATGACATTCACAATAACAAAGATAGCAGTCACACCTGAGATTCCCAGAAAACGTATGAGGCTGTACCCAAGGTTGTACACATTCAGGCCTTATTCCCAAGTCACTGCTGTTTTAACATTAAATATCTATATATGAAAATAATATTGTTACCACGTCAGCAATCTTCATGGCAAATTATGTTAAGATTCTGTGTGTGTGTGTGTGTGTGTGTGTGTGTAAAGTGTATGTGTTTGCAGTGTATTTACACATATGTGTGCAAGCAAACATGTGCTTGTGGGGGCCAGAAGAGGACATCAGGTACCCTGCTTTGTCACTCTCCACCTTATATCCTGAGACAGGATCTCTCAATGAACCTTGTGCTAGGGTGGCATCTAGGAAACCCTAGTGCTATTCCTGTGTCCACCCCTTCCTGTGCCCACCCCTTCCTGTGCCCACCCCTTCCTGTCTCCATCCCCTTCTGTCTCCACCCCTTCCTGTCTCCACCCCTTACAGTGCTGGATCATACAGTGCTTGCCTCATATCTTTTGAAATCAGGTCTTCGTGCCTGCACAATAAGAGTTCTTAACACACTGAGCCATCCACGGAGCCCCAACTCAGTTGAAATTCCTGCTTCTCATCTGACAAGAGACTAACCAGACCCAGAGTGAGAGATCCTGACCTAGTCTTTCTATCTAGCCTCAGGGAGATTCTTCATGCCTCTTCAGTATACACCTAAATGTGTTTCATATACATCTTTGGGTTTCCTGAAATAGCAATGCTCCCAATGCCTGTGGTTGTACCTGATGATTCTGTAATCCACTGAGAAGGTCTGACTATATTTGATCTGCATACCAATGTGATAAACACAACCAAGAGCCAAAGAAAAGAACAGAAATTTAATTTCCCTTGGTCTGGGTAGATGTTTTCTACTATACGGCAAAACTCCTGGCTGTAAAGAATGCATGTCGGGACTAGAGAAATGGCCAGTGGTTAAGAACTCTGGATGCTCTTCCAGAGGACCTGTGTTAGGTTCTCACGTGATGGGTCAAAATTATCTGTAGTTACAGTTCCAGCAGATCCACTGTCTTGAAAGGTGTCTGTGGGCGCTGTACATATGTGGTGTACACATATGCATACAAGCACTTACTCATACTTAAGAAATAAAAATAGATATATTTTGAAGAGGGCACAAGTATCTCGTAGAGTGAAAACTAGAAAGCCTATATCAGGCCAAGGCTGCTTGCTAATGAAGGAGGCTTCTCTGACCAACAGCATCCTGAACTCAGCTGTCACCTTCCTTCTTGTGCAATAAAATAACAGTTAATTCTAGCTGTCATCACCTCATCCGATGTGATATCCATGACTTCGTGGTTTATTCTTACCCTGAATCGCTGTCACATATTCTTTCAAAATATGAGTGAGAAATCCCAGAAAGGAGGTGTGACTGGCTGATTAGAATGACTGTGATGAGAGAGGTTGGAATGTTGCAAGTCCAGAGTCTAATTGTAATTTATCTTGGGCTAGCTTTAGAAAACTAAATAGCCATCCCTTCCAACCTCTGTGTTTGACCTAATACCCTGTGCTTCATGGATAAAAACCTTTTGGACTGTAATGACTTATCAGGTTCATACCTTTTACCAATCCCGATATTATGGAAATCATTGAGAACCCATGGCTCCAGCTACATATGTAGCAGAGGATGGCCCTTTCAGACATCAATGAGAAGAGAGGCCCTTGTTCCTGTGAAGATTTGATGCCCCAGTATAGGGGAATGCCAGGACAGGAGAGTGGAAGTGAGAGGACTGGTGAGCAGGGGGAGGGGGAGGGTATAGAGGATTTTTGGAGGGGAAAAGGGAAAGGAGGAAAGGGAATAACGTTTGAAATGTGAATAAAGCAAATATCTAATGAAAAAGAAAGAAAATCATTGGATAACATGTAAGGCCTATAAATGAGATTTCTCCTCTTGGCTGTTAACAGCTTCTCTCCAAATGTTCCTACGATAGTATTTGTATGGTGTCCTTATCACTGTATTTATTTTTATTTCATTTACCTTATCACATTTTTATGTTTCTATAAAACTTCATGATTCTGCATCCTCATTGGAACATGGGCATTAGGGCAACCTAAAATCTGTGTTCCTGGGGCCATTTCCATTCATAATCAGCTCCAGAATAAACCGTCTCTTATCCCCTTTAAGGTGAGAACTGTGGTTTTGCATCAACAAAAGGATTGGCATCAACATACACTTTCTTTTAACTGTAATAATCACAAACTTCTTCAGAGGTTGTAATTTCTGCAAGCATTTCTCTAGCTAAATGTGAACAAGGAAATCACAGCTGGTCTACTGATAATCATCACGGTCTGTTTTATTTATGTTCTCCATGAACAATTTAATAGAAGGAGACATGAAACGAGTGCCTGTTTGGAAATCAGTGGGAAAGTTAATCCAGGATTTTTACAAAATTTAGAGTCTCTATGTCTTAAAAATTATGCTAAATGCTATTGTGGAGGCAATGAATATAGTGCCAATGGCAAGCACTGTTACATTGTATACTTAGAAACATACCAACCCAGCAGAACTTCTAAGTGGTTTTTACTCAGTGAAACAAACATTTTAAAATTCTACTGAATGCCTATTATGTGTCAGGTCCTATACCAAATCAGTGATGATGATCAGCATAGAAAAAAATCCTTGGCTTTAAAGAATCTATTAGAGTTTTTGCTTGTGTGTCTCTGTGTGCATGTGCCTATGACTGAAGTACCCATGGAGGCCAGTGGAGGGCACCAGCTCCCTTGCAGCTAGAGTTGCAGGCATGCATGAGCTATATGGGTGCTGGATACCAAGCACAATTCAGTTCTTTGCAAGAGCAGAAAGTGCCTACTTGGCCCCCAATCTTGTGCACACTGATAGATAAGTACTGGTGTCAACTGAATGATGGAGATATTTGTTACATAGCACTGCCGTGATGGCTCACACAAACCAGTTCTTGAATTTCAATTGACCATTTCATTTGGCCAGTATCAGAAAGATTCATTGTAAGCTGTTCATTGCATCGCCTGTTTTCTGACTCATTTTATTCTCTCGTCTTCTTTCTGTGTTTTTATTTTCCTCCTGACCATGCTGAACTATCTATCCACTCCTTAGCCAACATGAAACATGGACAAAATATGTATTGGTTAGCTTCTTTGCATTGCAATGAGCAAATACCCTATAGAAGCCACATGGTAGAGAAAATGTGGATTGGGGTTCATGGTTTCAGAGAAATTTCAGACCTTCATCACAGGGAAGGCTCATGGGCCAGCTCCCTCTTTGGTGGCAGAACTGGGGAGTTATAGTTTGTTCACATGGTGGCTGACTGGTAAGCAGAAAAAGCAGGTCAAGCCATATTGGATATGACGAATTACTTCTACCAATCAAAGTTGACCCTCTGAAGATGCCACAGCCTTCACACAGCTTCACAAGCAGCAAGAGCAAATGGGAATGCTTCTGAATCAGCCCACAACAGCCATTTTAACAACCAATAGCTCAGGAAGGATTACAAAATGCATAGTATGCTGTCAAAGCCACTTCTTTCTGGCATTCATAAAAGTATATGTGACGTAATACTGACATTCATAGGGTGGGAACTACATGTAGCTAAAGAAATCCCTACAACTCTCCTGGGCACAGTGCATTCTGTGCAAGTAGTCATTGTCTTGAATAAAACAGCCCATCTGACAGCTTCCCACATGAACAGCAGTGCGTGCATTCAAGACCGAAATGAAATTGTTTGTTCGGTATCACAGACCTGCTTTGCTCCGCTGCTCTGAATTCATTGTGGAATCAATCAAAATGCCTAAACTTCAAATGATGACGCTGCTCTCTTCTGTGGCATTTCTAAAGGAATACTCTGGTGTTTGGAAGAATAAAGACAACTGTTCATGGATGGTGCTAGCATCCGTTGGAATTCACCACCAATGTTGTTATCTGCCCAGGCGAGCAAGTGCAACTAGAGACATTAATTAAAGTCGGATTTCTCCCTGCTCTTGTGCTCAGGTTGTGTTGTAATTATCTTTTCTGAAGAATCCGCATCAGAAGAGACTCACTCTCCCTTGATTAGTAACAATGAGCGGCCCTCCAGACACACTGCATCTGCAGACCACTGTTCCAGGTCTGCCGCGGGTGTGTTTACTTCTGATGGCACAGAGTGTGTTTCTAAGAGCCAATATGAAGCTAGGACATACTKCAATACCCTCATCAGAGAAAATCCAAGGATAAGACTGAGGTAGAGCTTTGCTGTCTCTGCTGTTTGGTGCTAGAAGACAGAAGTGAGCAACTTGTAGAGACCTAAGGATGCCGCACGCCTGACAGGTGCCTTAGAGACCCCCGGAGTGGGAGGGATCAGGCGAAAGTCCCTTGAGAAGGCAAAGGAAAAATGAAACACCTCCTTAAATGAGAGGCCATTTTTAGAAAAACGAGACTAGCAACTTGAGTTTTTAATGCAGATCGCCAGAGAAGAATAATTTAATGATTGCTTTTTCACATGGCTGTGACAAAATACCTGCCAAAAGTAACCTTGGGAAGGGAGGGGCTTCTTGCGCCTCATGTTTGATTGACAGCATCATCTGTCATGCCGGGGGAAAGCTATGCAGCAGGAGCATGAGGCAGCCGATCATTGTAGCTGCAGCCAGGAAGCCGAGAGGGAGGAATGCTGTTGCTCAGCTCGCATTCCCTTTCTTGTTAATTCTAGAATCCAAGCACACGGGAAGGTGAAATCCATACCCAGGGCAGGTGTTCCCTCCAGAGGTTCATCTCC
>BDUI01000327.1:294093-319323 GCA_002335545.1 Apodemus speciosus | reverse complement strand
CTGATTTCTTCCCAAGGTTTTCTATCTCCAAAGTTGTCTCCCTTTGTGATTTCTTAGTTGTTTCTACCTCTGTTTTTAGATCCTGAATGGGTTTTGCTCAGCTCATTCACTTGTTTGTGTTTTCCTGCAGTTCTTTAAGAGTTTTTGTGTTTCCTCTTTCATGACTTCTGCCTATTGACCCAAGTTCTCCTGTATTTCTGTAAGTGATTTATGCATTTCCTCCCTATTGACTTCTATCTTTTGTCCCATATTCTCCTGAATTTCTCTAAATGATTTTTGTGTTTCCCTTGTAAGGGCTTCTACCTTTTGATCCATTTTCTCCTGTATTTCTTTAAGGGACTTATTTATGTCCTTCTTGTGTTCCTCTAACAGCATCATGACCAGTGATTTTAAATACAAATCTTGTTTTTCTGGTGTGTTGGAGTATCCAGGACTTGCTGTTGTTGGAGAATTGGGTTCAGATGCTGCCATATTGCCTTGATTTCTGTTAGTAACGTTCCTATGTTGCCTTTTGCCATCTGGTTATCTCTGGTGTTAGTTTGTCTTGTTGTCACTGGCTGGTGCTTGACCCTCCTGTGAGCCTGTAAGGCTATTTCTGCACTGCTGGATGACTGGGTTTCCCCTGGCACAGATTGCTGATGTGCTACCCTCCTCTTGGGTGCCGTTGGAGCCCTGGTGTTTCTTGCCCCAAGTAATGTTATACTCGGGTTGTCTCTGTGAACCTGGTACTGCCCGTCTGCTTTGTCAGGGAGCAAAGATGGCTGATGCTGGGGGGACCTTTTCCAAGTGCTGATCACACTGCAGGGCAAACTACCCCTGACAGGACTGGCACACAGACGGCCTCCAGAGCTGCCCATTCCCTGGGTGCAAGCAGACAGGCAGATGCCTGACAGGCTGAGACCCAAGTGATGTTAGACTTGGGCTATGTCTGCGTACCTGGCACTGTCAGATCTGTCTGGTGTCTGGGAGCCCAGGCTAAGTCTTTCATAAAGTGCTATTTTTATTCCTCTTTGAGGTGTTTTCTTTCTTTCTTTCTTTCTTTCTTTCTTTCTTTCTTTCTTTCTTTCTTTCTTTCTTTCTTTCTTTCTTTCTTTCTTTCTTTCTTTCTTCCTTCCTTTCTTTTTTTTTTTTTTTAACAAAGACAGTGTTTCTCTGTATAGCCCTGGCTGACCTGGAACTCACTCTGTAGACTAGGCTGGCCTTGAACTCAGAAATCAGCCTGCCTCTGCCTCCCAAGTGCTGGGATTAAAGGTGTGCACCACCACTGCCCAGCTCCTCTTTGAGGTTTTAATTTGAAGGTATTGAACCAATTTCACCAGTGTCTGCCTTTGCAGAAGTAACATTTTCTTTCTGCCTAGGGTGTCTAGCATGGTTTTATGGAAGAAGCTGAAAGAATGTCATAGCTCTTACTCAGACCTTAAAGTGTCAGGATTTGCCAAAGGATACCAGGACTACAACTGAAAACTGCCTTAACTAGTCCAATTACCTGTGAGTTGTTAAGAATTAATATTTGGGGAAGGTTTAATTTTTAAAATAATTAGTTAAAAGACTTATTTATTTGTTTTATGTATGAATACACTGTTGCTGACTTCAGACACACCAGAAAAGGGCATCAGATTCCATTACAGATGGTTGTGAGCCAACATATGGTTGCTGGGACTTGAACATAGGACTTCTGGAAGAGCAGCCAGTGCTCTTAACCGCTGAGCCATCTCTCCAGGCCCAGTTTAATTTTTAAAGAGGTGAAATAAAAGGGTTTTTGTTGTTGTTGTTGTTGTTGTTGTTGTTGTTGTTGTTACTGTTGTTTGTTTTAAAGGGCAGGGATCCAACTTAGAACCTCACAAATACTAACCAATCCCTGTGTCATTGGGTGATATTGAGATTCTTTTAGAATTATGCTAACATGGGTACCACTTTCACTTTCCTCTGTTGTGTGAGTATTTTCTTGAGTAGTGGAAAAAGAAGTAATTTTGGACAGGAAATGGGGTCATTGTGCCTAACTCTGGCATACTAATAATAAGAACTAGAAATTAATATCTTCTATCTCGTATGTTGCAACTAGCAAAAGACAATTTGACAACCATTGACTGGCTTTGCCTTGGTAATGACCCCATTTCATTTGCTTCCTCACCCCCCTCCCCTGTTCTTGTGCCTACCACAAACATTTTTCACGTCTAGAAACCCTGTATCTGCTCTCATTTTGTTTTGTTTTATTTTATTTTTATTTTATTTTCATGAGATAGGGTTCTCGGTGTAGTCCTGGCTGTCCTGGAATTCACCCTATAGATTAACTGCGCAGGAATTCAAAGAGATACACCTGCCTCTGCCTCCCAAGTGCTGGGACTAGAGGCAAATTCCACCATTAACTCTGGTCTTTATTTTTAGCGTTTATTTATAAGCAATCAAAATTGTTTCTCAAATGCCATTTAGAGTCTAAAGAGAAGTCTCATTATTTAAGGGCATTGGTAGTTCTTTCAGACAACATGGGTTCCATTCAAAACAACTGAAACTCTAACTCCAGGATATCCTATGCCCTTTTCTGGCCTCCTAAGGTATGAGGTGCACATACACGTATAGAAGAAGCAAACACCCAGATATATAAAAATAATAGTTTTTTTTAAGTATCATTTTAATTTTCTTTTCTGTATATGACTACATGTTTATGGGATGTTTCTGACCCCCTAATAAGATGTCCAGATCATTTCACATTCAGCTGACAAATTCAGTCATATTGAGGTAAGAAAAGTTAGGTACAAAAATGATATGGCTCCATCCCAGTAAATGGTGAAGCCCAAACATGAGTATATAGAAGGGACATCCTCCCTCATCCAGGAAGGTCATGCTATCACTGTGGGATAATGAGGAGTCGACCTATGCAAGTTTAAGTCCCTCCATTCATGATATCAGTTATATAACAGTGATTGCCCTTTTTACTGATGCATCCTGAAGACCATTAAGTTAGTGAATTTTAAAGAAGTTAAGGAAATGCTAAGTAGTAGTACTATGGACAAATTTACTTAAAGTAATGAATAATGGAATCTGTGTTTCATTTATCATCTCTGGCAAAGAAGGTATATCAGAGGAACCTAGTCATTTTTTTTCAGCGTCTATGGCATATTTGCAATTCAGAAATAATTCTTTGGATTTTTTAATGCCTGCCTGTTCAATTTATCACTGACTGTTGAGATTGGTGCCTGCTTGTTGATTTTATAGTTGTTCTCAGCAGTTTGCTGAGAACTACTAGTAAATAAATGTATAACTTGATGAAATAGTGTGGACATGAAGGCAGGTTGTGGATCAGACACAAGAAAGAGAGTTGTAAGTACAGCCTGGAAAAGCCATAAGATCTGTGGCAGTTTAAACAAGAGTGGCTCTTATCAGTTCATATATTTGAATGCTTAATGCCTAATTACTGGAACCATTTGGGAAAGATTATGAGGTATGGCCTTGTTGGAGGAAGTTTTTTAGATATCAAAAGCCCCTGGCATTCCCAGTTGTCTGTCTCTCTATCTTGTGCTTGTGGGTCAGGATGTATGCTCTCATGATGCCCTCACATCATGCCTGCCTGCAATCATGCTCCCCGCCATGAAGGGCATGGACTAACCCTCTGGAATTGGAAACCAAATAAACTCTTTCTTCTATAAGTTACCTTGACCATGGGGGTCTTATCATGACACATAAAATGTTAACTAGGACAGAGTCCAAAGCAGGAATCTCTAGGTTTAAGTAAGGGCCAAGGATATTTGTCTTACCTTTTAAAAGATGCATGAAGTCTTCCATTTGTGTGTTAGTGTCAAAGGCCCCAAAACTTATGCACTCATCATAACTCACCTATTGTTTTGTCCCTTGGATAGATCCAATTGTAGGATAATGCATTCTTCTTTCTTGAATTTTCAAACTAGGTGATTATACTGAAGAATAATAAGTGTTGCTCAGTAAGGACATAGGTCAGCATCTTCAAGTCTTGTTTAAAATATTTTGGCTCATGAGAGTTCAGGTGTGTCTGCCAGTGTTTTACCAATATCAATCCCCCCACTTTAAAATATATGTATGTTTTATGTGTGTACAAATGTGTGTGCATGCATAAATGCTGGAAGACAAAAATAGTTATAAAATATTACAAAATAACTTATAAAACATGCACAAATAATGGTACAATGAGCATGTGTTTCTATTGCCACTGAATTTAAATTATCAACTATTACTAGTAACTTCCAAGTCATTGACTGTCCTTCTCTGATCCCATCTGTCTCCCTCAAAAGTTATTACTGCATTGAATCATGTGTTTGTCATTCTCTGTAGTTCCTTAAAGTTTTATTCCATGTATTTCTGTATGACATTTTTTCAAGTTTTATATAATTTCAACATTAATTAATTTTCAAAGAGTGTGCTCTTTTTTTCCACTTCTTGTTTTATGCAACATTTTAAGAAGTGACTATGTGGTTTTGTGAAGCTGCATTTTTACTTCCACATAGTCTAAAGGGTTAATGGACATTTGGTTTATCTTAGTTTGAGAATAGCAAGGAAAGCACCTATAAACATTCTTGTACATATCCTACTGTGTGTTTTATCCTCTAACCAATCATTTTACTTCAGTTCTTGATGATTTATAGACTATATGTAATATATATGTATACACACACACACACACACACACACACACACACACACACACACACATATATATATATATATATATATATATATATATATATATATATATATATATATATATATATATATATATATATATATATATATATATATATATACACATGTATTCTAAATTATCATTCATCTGTCATAGTTCTTCAGGCTAGGAAGTCCAAAATCAAAGAGCCACATCTGGCAAGAAACTTTTGTTTTGTTTTAAAACAGGGTCTAACTATGGAGCCCTGATTGACTTGAAATTATGCAAATTTGAGGCTAGACCAGACTAACCTCCAACACACAGATATCCCTCTGCTTTTCTCTTCTGAGTGCTGGTATTAAAGGCATGTGCTGCGATGCCCATTGCTACATTAAAACATGACAGAAGATGTCATATAAGTGGGGTGAGTTTATCATTGAATAATGATGGAACAATGAACCCACTCTCATGAAAATAAAATTAATCCATTTGTGAAGACAAAGCCAAATCACTCTAAGGGCTCAGGGCTTAGCATTGATCCTTTCAGGGCTACATTTCCAATGGGTGAATTTTAGGGTGCATATTCAAATCCCAACACTTGGAGTTGCATTTCAAATAACTATTTTTCTGCAGCTTCTCCTTTCTAGTTAATTTTTCTATTTCCTACTTTTGATGACAAACATATTCTCCTGTAAATGACTTTGAAAACAGGTCTTTCCCTTTTACATTTGTCTTTAGTCCACTGGTGACGATATTTAGGATAGGAGATAGAATTTTCTCTGTACCATCTCAGCTCAAAACCTACTGAATGCTTGCAATAGTTTGTTATCTCTTGTGGCTTTGGTGTTTGTCAAGATCATCACATATATTGTCCTTTAAAGGTCTGCCTACAATTATTATGAGATGGTGAGTGTGCAGATATCTGAAGGTTTGCCTAGTTATGCATCTCAGACCTGAACTAAAATCATATCCATTTTTCCATCTGTAATCTCCATCTTATTACTTGTGCTTTTACTATAGAATGGCTTTTGTATGGTAATTAGATGTCTGACTTGATGTCTAGGTTACCTCAGGGCAAACTTTCTATGAAACGGTAAGTGGAGGCTAAGTGGAGGCTACTTGTTTTTAAAGGCCCAAGACCAGAGATTGGAACATACATTATTGTGATATATTTTGTTTTTTTTGTTTTTTTCAGAAAAGACTCATAGTCTACCAAATTTCAGTATGAGAGGTAATAAACTCTAACTCTCATTGAGGGAGAATCTAAAATTATCATTTACCATATGGATAAACAATTGACGTTGCAATCTTTATAGGGACACTTTCTATTATTTCAAGTCTAATTTTCAGGGGAGATTTCTGACTGTCTACACAATAGTGACTTTATAGAAAGGCATTTTTCTTTATGATCCTTTAGTGTTTGAAAGGGATGTATTTTTCTGCTTTTACTCTTACACTGGAGACCTAGCTTTATGGGATTCTGGTTTTATTTGAGAGTAGTCTTATATTCAATTTCCTTTCTCGTTGGCCAAGGTCTTCAGCTCTCCTTTTCCACACTCACAACTTTATAAAAATCAAAACCAAACCAAACTCCCCCCAACCCAACAAAATCCAACACCCCTAAATAAACAATGACAAAAGCAAGCAAACAAACAAACAAAAAACTTACTCTGAAATTTGACATTATCTGGTCAATACCCTCAAGATAAAATTGAGCTTTCTTCCCTAGCACAATTGCTTTCATTTTATTTCTTCCTAAGGTACTTACTCATGTCTATTCATGGACACCACTCTCACATCATTGTTCAGCAATGTCAGAAAAGCACTAGTGTTTTGACAATGAGAGTGGATGAAGGAAATGAGTGATTAATCGTGGAAATAGAGAAATCAGTGGAAAATGTCTTAACATCTTTACCATTCCAATAACCAAATTCTCTTTGCTTTTTTATGAGTTTTTGTACTACTGTTTTTAGAAGAAGTGAGCTTTCCATAGTTTAGGAGGACAGCTGAAGCACAATGAGCCATTAATCTCTAGATGGGGTTCTATATTGTTTTCTATTAGTCATTTAATACTTTAATCGAGCATTTCTGTAAATGTACCATACTAGTCAGATAAATACAGAAATTTTGCTTTGAATACAGGGCTAAAAGGCTATTCACAGCAAGTTGAAAATACGATGATTCACAGTGTATTTACCTTGTGTGTGTGTGTGTGTGTGTGTGTGTGTGTGTGTGTGTGTGTGTTTAATTTTAAGGATAAAGTTTCTAAAAAAGAAAACTATTGATTGTATGCTTCAAAGAACATTTTATCAGAAAGTAATATTTAAAATGTAGTTCTGTGTCTTATCCCATGCCTCAGTCTGGCATGAGGTAATATAATAAGGAGTGAGAAGCAAACTCCCCGAAGTCATTTGCCATCTCTGCCATTTCCTAGGTATATAATTATCGTCAACTTTATTTAGCTCATCTGCAAATTGATATAAATGAGCATTATGTGAGATAACACATGTCAAGTATAACTTAGCTTATATGCCTGGGACTTAAGTACATAAACGTTAGCTGCCTTTGTTGCTCTTATTATGGTTCTGATATGAAATGAGCCACAGGAATGATAGATAGGATAAAATGAGGGATAGTTAATGAATGCATTCGATAATAATTACTGGGACAAAACCAGTAACTTATTTTTTCACATATTACAAAGACTTCTTGACTTAAGTTAGTTTAAAACAATTACACCAAACAATTATGGCAAATTCTATGCATGTTTTAATAGATACCACAAGAAGCCCTTCACTGCTTAAAGAAAATGGTTCAGTCTTCTATGAAGAGTGTTTGTGAACAAGAAATGTTTCAAAGTGTTTTTTTTTTTTTTGAGATATGATTTTATTCCATCTAAGGTTGAACAGCAATAGTCACAGTAAGGCAAAATTAGCAATGACTCTAGTATGTTTAACAGTTTGTGGTATCACTAATTCAATCAAGAAGGTGTTGACTGGGCTGGTTTTGACAGAGTGCAATTGTAGATACAGTTTTGTTTATTAATAAACACAGAGCCTCCATAATTTAAACATATAATGGTCAAACAATCACCTATTGCATTTGAACTGGAAAAAAAAGCAAAGAAAATCATTTAATTGCTAGTAATTTTTCCTCGTTATGTAAAAGGTCTTTTTTACTGCTCAGTACAATAATAATAACAGATAAATAAAACAGTGATTTGGCACTCAATAACTCATTTCCCTTCTTAATAGCTAAACTATCAGTCCTAAATGGCTTCTTGTAGTATATGTGTTGTCTGGAGGAGAAGAGAACAGTTTCTATGTTTTAAAAAAAAATAAAAAGTTCTTGCAAAGATTTTAGCTCATTGTATCTATTTATAAGGTGATTCTGCAATTTTTGTACTTTTCCATTGGCCTTTCTCCTCCTTTCCACACATAAACACACCCCTATACACAATCTCCTTACTGTATTCTTGGAAATGTCTTTCTGTAATGACAGATTTGGGTAAATAAATCTGTCTCTCTGGGTGAGAGTGAAAGAAGAGCATATGACATGCATTAATCATGTTCTGTGGTTTGCCTCCCACCTCCCACAGTGCAACTCACAGAGGGTGAACGTGGGGCTAAATGAGAAATCTGGGCTAACAGGAAGGTCACACATTTTCTGGCCGCTTCCTTGTAAGCTAAATCCAAGTAATTTATTCACGATGGTACCTATTTCAGTCTTGCAGAGACAGAATGAAGAAAATGTACTTTTGAGCAGTGATGTGGGGGAAAGAGTAAATCTTGGGCTTTGCCAGCCTTAATGTCAACTGCCTCTGTAGCCTTCATGCAGCCCAGAAGGTACTCCAAGGATTAATTAGCTTTTTAAACACTTTGAATGTGAAAATGTGCTAAATAAACATATGACAGATTGAATTAATGAGAGGGAAAAAAAAGAGTCCTAAACTTGGGGGGAAGGAAGAAACAGGAATATTGATAGAATTGTTATAATTATTTACATTTATTCACTGATTATTTACAGTTACTCATTCTTATTTTGGAACAATAGACAAAAAAATCTCCCCAAGGGTTGTATTGCTTGATATAGTCTGAAATAGAGGGAGAAAGAGGTTAAAGCAGCAGCAGAAGCTAATAGAATACTTTGATCCATAACAAGTGGCTGGAAGTGGGAGGCAGACTGAAGAAGAGAGTGACTGCATAATAATGCAATGTAGGACCTTGTGGCTAAAATAAAAGAGCTAATCTTTCTAGAAAAGAAATAGGAAACTGATTTTGGGTGACAACAATCACTGTCGAGCAAAAATCAGGAGGCAAGAGTGAATGCTTAGATGGACTTGTCTTGGAGAAAATAAGTCAGGAGGGCAAAGTGTTCGGTAATATTAATACTGTAGGTAGATAGATACTGTGGCAACAGTACTGTTGCCAAACCAAAATACAGGAGATGAGCCAGGGTATAGTGAAATTCTAAGAAGCAATTGCAAATAAAATAATTACAGCTGGAAGATAAAAGGTAGTCATAAAGTGTTACTTATCAGGTTGAAGAAAAGTGGAGAAAAATCAGAAGAGAACTGATTCAATGGTTCAAAATGTCTTTTTGGCTATTAGAATATAAAGAAAGAAATCGAATCCTAGCACAAGAAAGGAATAAGCACAGAAATGAGCTGATATTAAGGTGAGGCCAGGACCTTATGGGAAGAGATTTGTAGAGGAATTAGACCAAGCTTAGGACTTTGATACACATCTAGGACTAAGCAAAGAGTTCAAAAGAAGAGAAGTATAATATATCATTTGCACTTTGAAGCCAGCATTTCAGTCTCCTAAGTACCTTCTATGTGCAGTTTGCATTTGCTTCTTCAGAAGAAATGTGAACCCTTACCTAATTATAATATGACCATATCAATTTATCATCCAAGAAAATCCCAATCAGGATTTGCAACCCTAGTTAATAGGTTTGAGTGCTGTTCTGTACCATTATTTCTCCAGGGCCAGAGCAAATTTGCTGGTGCTGTCAGCAGTTCATCCTTTTGGCAGTCCACCTCATGGATATAGACCACTGAAGTCTGTAGCCTTAAACTTTTGACAAGAGGTTTTTCAAGTTGAAAAACCTTTTTTTAACCTAGAATTATTTTTTGCAGTAAATCACAACCTGAAATGCTTACAGAACATTCTCAAAACCAACACTAGAAAATTATTGGTGACTTAGCAAGCTACCTCTTCTGAGGTGGCCAGTTAAAAACCATAAGCTTAATTACAAAATTAAGCTTCCTTCTAAATACCAAAATCCCTAAGAGGACAATGATTTGCCATGCCCAGACCAAGATATTGTGTATGAGATCGTCAAGCATTCTACCCGAGGCTTAAGGCACAGAATGTCGCCACTTCACAGCTCAATATAATTTTCTTAATCCTCTGCCATGTTGCTTCACATCATGCAAGCTAATTGATCCACCAAAGGCAGAGGGGACTTAGTTTACAGTGGCATTGTCCCTGTGTGTGTGCCATGCTAAATTAGTGCATGTCTGTTTCAGTTTATTATTATCCTTAATAGCTTCTTCAATTTGAAAGTAGCCTTGTGTGTCAACTAACAATTGGAGTGAGGGCTGTCTCTCACTCTGTTCCCTGCCTATAGATCCCTTCTCCTAGCTGGCTACCTTGTCTGGCTTCAGTGTGAGAGGATGCCCTAAATCCTAATGAGACTTGATGTACCAGGGCAAGTTGATACACATGGAAGGCTTCCACTTCTCTGAGAAGGAGAGATGGGAATGGGAGAAGGAGGTGGTTGGGTSGGACTAGTAGGAGAGGAGAGAGGGGACTGTGAATGTGATCAGAAGTGAATAAATTAATGAAAAACAAAAGCCAAAACAAAGTAGGAACCAAAATATTGGCTCATAGGCTCAGAGCCAAATGGCACATGAGGCTCCATGGTTTTTGTTTGTTTGTTTGTTTTGGGTTTTTTTTTTGATGCAGCAATGTAGGGGATGACCAGGACAGAGAAGTGGGAGGGGGTTGATTGGGGAATGGGCAGAGAGAAGAAGGGCTTATGGGACTTATGGGGAGGGCAGAAAAGAGCTGCAGCAAAGATTTGCTCTGTGGGATCCAGATGTGCAAAACCAGCAGAGTACAGCCCAAATTGTTCACCTACATGTTCATAGTTGTTCATTGAGCAACAAAAGTCAGTCATAACCACAACCTTTCTACTCAGGATGAGCCCATAGGGATATCACAGTGCATATGTATATATAACATGTAAGAATCTATGTGCATTGCTGTCTTGGAGGAACATGAATGAATTTTCTCCTCGGGCTTCATGTGTTCTATCTTCATGCAAGTCCTTTTCATCCATTTGTACACTTAATCCCAGTTCCTTGTTGTGAAGGCATTAGATGATTTTTAAAATTGTGATACTGAGTATTTTGTTTATATATCTGACTGAAAGCAATATAAACTATGCGACTCAGAGATCCTAAAAGCATGAACTGAATCTTCTTTCAAATGGAGGATGGGGAATGAATTTTCTGTTCACATCCAGTCACTAAGTCTTGGTTTATTTTTAATCCAGTCTTTTTTCATTATATACCATTGAATTTCATTATATACCATTGAATTAGCCACATTAGTGAGAAAACTAGGAAAACTATTTATTGGCAACAAGAATAGATTTTAGGGAGCATATTCTTCCTCTTTTTTTTTCAAAATTGGCATTTTTCTATAACATATTGTCTTTCTTTACCTTTCAAATCTTGTCCCCTTTCTGATCCCCCCTCTGAAAATACCCTATTCCATCCCTCAATTCCCCCTGCTCACCAATCCACCCACTCCCACTTCCCTGTCCTGGCACTCCTCTACACTGGGGCATCCAGCCTTTACAGGACTAAGGGCCTCTCCTCCTTTTGATGGCCAATAAGGCCATCCTCTGCTACATATGCAGCTGGAGCCATGGGTCTCTCCATGTGTACTCTTTGGTTTGTGGTTTAGTCCCTGGGAGCTCTGGGGGTACTGGTTGGTTCATAATGTTGTTCCTCCTGTGGGGCTGAAAACCCCTTCAGCTCCTTGGGTCATTTCTCTAGCTCCTCCATTGGGGACCTTGTGCTCAGCACCCAACTCTGTATTGGTTGGGCACTGGCAGAGCCTCTGAGGAGAGAGCTATATCAGGCTCCTGTCAGCAAGTGCTTGTTGGCATCTACAATAGTGGCTGGGTTTGGTGAGAGTATATGAGCTGGATGCCCAGGTGGAACAGTCTCTGGATGGCCTTCCCTTCAGTCTCTGCTCCACACTTTGTCTCTGTATCTCCTCCCATGGCTGTTTTGTTTCCCCCTTCTAAGAAGGACCAAAGTATCCATACTCTGGTCTTCCTTCTTCTTGAGCTTCATTTGGTCTGTGAATTGTATCTTGGGTGTTCCAAGCTTCTGGGATAATATCCATTTATCAGTGAGTGCACACCATGAGTGTTCTTTTATGATTGGGTTACCTCACTCGGGATGATATTTTCTAGTTCCATTCATTTGCCTAAGAAGGGGCATATTCTTCTTATAGATGAATAACACATGTAGCAATGTAAATAGAAAAAAATCTACTGCTGTAGTCTCAATGTCTGGCCGGTCTATAAAATATTTTTTCTAATGCTGCATATAGTTGAGAAAGAAAATAGACAATAAGAGCTTTATATGTTAATAATACCATATAAGAACCTCTAATTGCATGTACATAAATGCCGTCAACATAATACTAAGGTATGTTTATTGCTCATCCCTATCTATTTTCAGTGGCAGCCAGTCTCTGAAGGGCACATATCAAAAGGCCATTCAGCTAAAGTCAGTCATTAAAATGGCCAAAATCAACATTCTTTTTATTAAGGAAGGCTGCACCATAACTACACAGTTGGATTTCAAATAGAGAAACTTTTTCTTTTCTACAAAGGAGAAAATAGATGTCTGGTCTCTCTTAAATCCTGCAATGCAAGAATGATGATGATGATGATGATGATGATGATGATGATGATGATGATGATGTGTGTGTGTGTGTGTGTGTGTGTATGTATGTGTGTATGTATGATATATAAATATATATGGATGAGGAGAAAGGAGTGCTCTTCCCTAAGTACACTAGAGTACTTAGCATATGCCTAATATGATCAGTATAAATTAGGGCATTTGGATAATGTTCAATAGTGACTCAGTGGGTAATGAGTATTTGAGGGGGAGTGGTGTTTACAAGTATAGAGAGTTTAGCTGTCACCGATGATGTGTTAATGGAGTTTTGATAATTCATGGCAAATCTCTGTAAATATTCCTTTGAGAAATAGAACTTTGAATCAGTATGCATGTGACCAGTAACTAGGCCTCTCAGTCAATCTCTGGGCATCAATTACACAGGGGTTGCATGAGAAGTAACAATCTCTACCAAGTTAAAGAACCCTGGAAGTAAACTGCATGCTCTTCCAACACAGTCTCCCTTCTGGTTTGCTGCAGTATAGTCTGGAGACAAGATCAATGAGTCCAGCTGGTAGAGCATCTCTAAAGATATTTATAAAGAGGCAGGGGGAGTGAGGCCACTGAACCCCAGGAAACAATCTCTACTGCAGCTCCTTGAGCTTTACATACAAAGAAACTGGCTGAAAAGCATCTTGCAAGGCTCTCACAATGGAGATTAGTCAGTGAGAAATTGATCAGACTCAAATTTAAGAAGATATTCTCATTGTGTGTTGTTGAAATAACTGTATCTGTATTGAGAGAGAACAGTGGGATTGGGAGGCAGTACATTAGGGTAGCACTAGGAAGAGTGATTTGATGGCTAGAAAAGTAGTAATGTTCTTTCATTTGTGGAGCCTTGAATGAATTTCACAGCTAGCACTCATGAGAGGACTATGCTCTTACTCATAGCAGATTCAAGCAAATATGATTTTCTCCTACATTCAATTTTAGTTAAATAATTTCAAGATACATGGTTCCAACATATCTTTCTGAAATATAGTATTTAGCAAGATACAAATCTCTCCTCCTTTCCTTCTCTCCCTCCAGAAATGAGCACAAAAGTTTTCTGTGTTTTGAATAGCCTAGTTAGGCTATTCAAAATATAGGCACTATGGTTACATTAAACCTCCCCTGTCCACAAAACATGAATCAGATGTTTTCTTTTTAATCAAAGATTTTATTTTGTCTTTGAATTTCTTACTTGAAAAACTAAGACCCAGACATCCCTAAAATATATTATTTGTAGATCCAAAAAGCAGAAAGGGATTGTGGACAAACAAATCTTTCAGGCACGTAAATGGAAGTGAGAAGAAGATAGCACAGTAATTAACACAGATGAAAATAGTTTGCATTCTTGTCTCAAATTCTTGTGGGTGATAAATTGCCTTAGCTGCAAACTTTATTTTCAAGTTGTAAATCTTTTTGTGACTAACGGCTTCCTTGTACCTTGTAATAAAATTAGAGAACAAATATTAAGATGTAGTTTTTATTTTTCTGGAAAATTATAATACCAGCAATGGCATGAAATAAGGCGTACAAGTTACTACTTAATGGGTCTTTTCCCACTGGACTACATGCACTGTTCTGAGTAGAGGGAAATGCAGGATAACTATAGTTCTTAAGCTCATATCTTATTAGGTAACTAAAAGATATCTAGCTTATATTCAGAATAATTATTTTCAGTTGAATAATGTTATAATAATAAATGTTCAGTTGACTAGACAGGAAGATCAGTGAGATCTGGAAAATATCCTGGGAAGTGCATTTGCTGTATTTAAATAAGCTTGCTATAGAACGCTTTTGTCAGTAGCATTCTATACCTTTGTGAACTCTCATGTTACAAAACATTACAGCCCCTGTAAAATCAAAGACTGCGACATGGAAGAGTGTATGCTGCCCTTTCTGGGCATCTAATATAGGCTGATTTCTCCTTCCAAAGTTTACCTAGAGGGATTTAGCTCAGATCTTAGAACAGCTTTCAAGCAGGAGCATTTATTCCTGGATAACACTTACCCTTTCTTTAGAAAGGAGATGGCTCAGTTATAAAGCAAAGATCTATCCATTCTCTAAAAGCTGGAACTAAGCGAACTCTCAGCAGAGGTATGAGAAAACTGTCTTTGATGCTCAGCTCTGCAATTCCTAAATCTTAAGTATAATCACACCAGCCAATGCATAATATGGGAGAACTACTTAGAAAAAAATTGATATTAAAAAAACTGTCAAATCTAAAACTGAAGCTCTGTAATCTTATAAATTAATCAGAGACTGAATGCCCACTTCTCAAGGATATTATAAGATGTATATATTCTCTGAAATCTATTCTAGCTGTGACTTTGTTCCCTAACGAATTTGATGGTTTTCTTGCTGCTCTATTAGGTAAAGTATCATAACTAGAGTTTCTATTGCTGAGACAAACACCATGACCAAAAGCAACTTGAGGAGAAAATGATTTGTTTCACCTTACACATCTTGAGCTACACTTCATCACTGAAGGAACTCAGGAAAAGAGCTCAAACAGGGCAGGATGCCGGGGATCATGGGAGAGCTTTTCCTGCCTCTCACCCACCACAGCACTCAGGATAGAGGACTCTGCACTTTATCTGTGTAGTACAGCAGAGCCGACCCTTGTGGCAGGGATTCAGGTGAGCTAGCCCTGAAGGAGAGAGTAAGGGGAAGCTGGGCCTACCACTCATCTTCTGTTTGATGGTCTGAGTTGGGAGAGCTGTTCTCCAAGGACATGAGAGCAGGAGAAATGGCCCTGTCCCATCACTGGCAGTAGCACTTGACAGAGCAGGCCATGTATCTTGCCTTAGCAACACAGGAGACATTGACCCTGATGGCAAAAGCTGTGAGAGTGTGAGAGCAGGAGAGCTGTCCCAGACCCCACAGGGTACATGACTTAGGAAAGGGGGCCTCACACCTTGAGTAGGCAGCACAGTAGAGCTGTCTCTGGAGCCTTCGGTGGAGATGAGCAGGCTCTGAAGGCAGGAGAGCAGGGGAAATGACCCTGCCTCCTGCTGATGGTGGCACTGGGTGACCTAGCAGGATGATGGTGGAGAGTTTACCCTGGTGGTGCAAATAAGGGAGAGCTGGAGTCCTCACAAGCTGTGTTACCACCCAGACCCAAATCCAGGGCTCTGAGTTGGCCCACCCCAAAATCTGTATCAACGGCAAAAGGTTGGGACTTGAGAAAAGGCCAGTCCTACTGACTCAAAGCAGTAACATCTCCATGACACAGGGAAACAGCAGGATAACCAGGAGGAAACCCAATAAGGATCCAATATTAATGGTGTCACAGAAGTCAGAGATCTTGAACCAGATCAACAACTCATTGCAATGAACATTTGTAAGTGAAGATGTGGCAGACAGAGGGATATACAGTGAGACACACTGTACTGTAGCTTTTAGGATGAGCTGCTTTCTATGCGTCATTTTTTCTTGTTTGTTAGTTTGTGTGATTTCTATTTTGAGGTGAGAGGTTGCACTGGTGAAGAGGGAATATGAGTGGATGAGGAGATGAATGGGACTGGGGTGCATGATGTAAAATTCACACACACACACACATACACCCACACAAGCACATGAACATGTGTACACACACATACACACACACACACACACACACACACACACACAAATCAAGAAAAGACTAACCCCTTCATGTTAAGGGTATTGGAGAGATCAGGAATTCAAGACCCATACATAAACATAATAAAAGCAATTTACTGCAAACCAACAGCTAATATCAAATTAAATGGAGACATACCTGAAACCAGGGACAAGACACTGAAATCAGGGACAAGACAAGGATGACCACTCTCCCCATATCTATTCAATATAGTACTCAAAGTGCTAGCTAGAACAATAAGTCAACAAAAAGGGATCATGGGGATACAAATGGCAATGAAGAAATAAAGGTATCACTGTTTTCTGATCATATATGATAGTATACATAAGTGACCTCAAAAATTCTACCAGAGTGCTTCTGCAGCTGATAAACAACTCCAGCAAAGTGGCCAGAAATAAAATTAACTCAAATAAAATCAGTAGCCTTCCTTTATACAAATGATAAACATGCTGAGAAAGAAATTAGAGAAACAAATCCCTTCACAGTAGCCACTAATAATATAAAATACCTTGGGGTAACTCTAACCAAACAAGTGAAAGATCCGTATGACAATAACTTCAAGTCTCTCAAGAAAGAAATTGAAGAAGATCTCGGAAAATGGAAATATCTCCCATGCTGATGGATTGGCAGAATTAGCAGTAAAACTGGCCATCCTAGAAAAGGCAACCTACAGATTCAATGCAATCCTCATCAAAATCCCAACACAATTCTTCAAAGACATGGAAAGAGAAATTCTCGAATTCATCTGGAAAGGCAAAAAACCCTGAATAGCAAAAACAATTCTTAACAATAAAAGAATGGCTTGGGGAATCACCTTCCCTGACTTCAAGCTTTACTACAGAGCAATAGTGGTAAAAACTGCATGGTTTTTGTATAGAGACAGACACATTGATCAATGGAATAGAATTGAAGACCCAGAAATAAAACCACACACCTTTAGACACTTGAACTTTGACAAAGATGGCAAAAATATACAATGGGAAAAAAAAGTATCTTCAACAAATGGTGCTAGTCTAACTGGTTGTCAATATAAAGAAAAATGAAACTAGATCTATATTTGTCACCTTGCACAAAGCTCAAGTCTAAGTGGATCAAGGACCTCAACATAAAACCAGATACACTCAATCTAATAGAAGAGAAAGTGGGAAAGAGCCTTGAACTCATTAGCACAGGGGAAATTTTCCTAAAAAGAACTCCAAGGGCTCAGGCCCTAAGATCAAGAATTGATGAATGGTATGGATATTCTGGTCCTTCTTAGAAGGGGGAACAAAATACCCACAGGAAGAGATACAGTGACAAAGTGTGGAGCAGAGACTGAAGGAAAGGCCATCCAGAGACTGCCCCACCTAGGGATCCATCCCATATACAGTTACCAAACCCAGACACTATTGTGGATGCCAACAAGTGTTTGCTGACAGGCGCCTGATATAGCTGCCACCTGGGAGGCGTTGCCAGTGCATGACAAATACAAAGGGGGACACTCTCAGCCAACCATTGAACTGAGCACAAGGTCCCCAATGGAGGAGCTAGAGAAAGGACCCAAGGAGCTGAAGGGGTTTGCAGTCCCATAGGAACAACAATATGAACAACCCAGTACCCCTAGAACTCCCATGGAATTTATAGAGCCCACCTCCAGCAAAAAGACAGGGCATCAATTGAGGGATGGGGTTGCCATCCCACAGTCAAAATTCTGATCCATAGTTGTTCTTGTCTGAAAGAACTGCAGGAATGGAAATGGAGAGGAGCCTGAGGGAAAAAATGGTCCAGTGATAAACTCAACGCGGGATTAACCACAAAGGGAGGCCCCAAGATCTAACACTATTACTGAGGCTATGGAGCGCTCACAAAAATAGACCTATCATAACTGCCTTCCAAAAATCCCCACAAGCAGCTGAAGGAGTCAGATGCAGATATTTGTACCCAACCAATGGACAAAAGCTGCTGACCCCTGTGATTAAATTAGGGAAAAGCTGGAAGAAGCTGAGGAGGAGGGCAGCCCTGTAGGAGGACCAGCAGTCTCAACTAACCTGGACCCCCGAGATCTCTCAGACACTGAATCACCAACCAGACAACATATACCAGCTGATATGAGGCCCCCAACACATATACAGCAGAGGACTGCCAGGTCTGGGTTTAGTCAGAGAAGATGCACCTAACCCTCAAGAGACTGGATGCCCCAGGGAATTTAGAGGTCTGGTTGGATCAAGGGTGGGGTATGGGGACATCTGTGTGGAGACAGGAGGTAGAGAGGAAGTATGGGATGTGGAACAGTAGGAGGGTGGACCGGGAGGGGAGTAAAATCTGGAGTGTAAAATGAATGAATGAATTAATTAATTAATAAATATTAAATAAAAAATAAAATAAAGAAAAATTAAAAAAGAAAAAAGAGTAAAAACACTCACTGATAAGTGGATATTAGCCCAAAAGCTCAGAATACCCAAAATAAAATTCAAGGGTCACATGAAGCTCAAGAAGAAGGAAGACTAAAGTATAGATGCTTCAGTCCTTCCTAGAAGGGGGGACAAAATACTCACAGGAGGAAATATAGAGACAAAGTGTGGAGTAGAAACTGAAGGAAAGGGCATCCAGAGACTGCCCCATCTGGGGAACCATTCCATATACAGTCACCAAACCCACTTGTGGATGCCACGAAGTGCTTGCTAACAGGAGCTTGATATAGAGGTCTCCTGGGAGGCTCTGCCAGTACCTGACAAATACAGAGGCAGATGATCAAAGCCAACCATTGGACTGTTCACAGGTTTTTCAATGAAAGAGTTAGAGAAAGAGCTGCAGGAGCTGAAGGGGTTTGCAACCCCATAGGAAGAACAACGATATCAACTAACCAGACTCTCCCCTTGCCACCCAGAGCTCCCAGGGACTAAACCACCAACCAAAGAGTAAACATGGAGGGGCCCATGGCTAAAGCTGAATATGTAGCAGAGGATGGCCTCGTTCTGCATCAATGGGAGGGGAGGTCCTGGGTCCTCTGAAGGCTCGATGCCCCACTGTAGGGGACCGCCAGGGCGGGGAGGCAGGAGTGAGTGGGGGGGGGTGGTCGGACACCCTCATAGAAGCAGGGGAAAGGGTGGAAAGGGGAAAAGGGATAACATTTCAAAATATCCAATTTTTAAAAAAAGAAAAGAAAAATGCCTTGAAATCTAAATGGAAGCATTTTCTCAACTGAGCGTCCTCTTCTCAGATAACTCTAGTTTATGTCAACAAGATAACAGCAACAGCAACAAAGTAGGATGCAGTTAATGCTAAAATACCCCGGAGAACAAACTGACTAGGACCATGGAGTTTTCTATTCTATCACTCTTTGTCTCCGAATTTATAGTCTACCTTATAAAAAAAATAAAAAGTCTGTCAATTTCAGGAATGAAATTAATTACAAACTCTCAGAAATAGATAAACATAATGACCATTTGAAGGAGCTGAATGCAAACAAAGGTGCTCAGAAAATGGAAGGGGCTCTGACCTCTGAAAGAAGAACACCAGACTGTTGAGAGTCACCTTCAGACACCTTTTCCTGAGGATCATGATGGAAGAGGGAGTTTATAAGGGGATAATTTTACTCATATTGGCATTGGCTCCCCTCCTGTCCAGCAAATTCCTTCTTCATAGTCTGCTTTCAATGTCAACCCAAATTCCACTTTCTAAAAGAGTAAATTAGGCTTTTCTGTGGCAATGCAAAGCATTGCAGATTTTGTAGCCCATATGAAATCTCTGCTGTGCATTGCTCCTGTCTACCTTTATGTTTTGTTTCATTTTACACTCTTTTAAAATTGTAAAACAAACAAACAAAACAAACAAAAAACAACAACAATAATTCTTAGCTTTAGGGCCCCGCAAAACCATGCCAGATTTGACCTTCAGGCAATAATTTGTTTATCTCTGATCTTACCACTTCAAGCAAATAACAGTACCATATATCATAAAAATGTATTTAGATTCCCAGAAGGAGAGAATGGGACACAGACTACATACAGGTAAGAAGTGTACAGCTCTACAGATAAGTTAAAGCCATGTACCAGTACAGCTGATAAAGTTCACAGCAGATTTCAATAATGCGCTGGCAACAGGATAGTCTGTTCAGTAAACAAGACTGAGAAATGTATATGTCTCTGCTCAGAAGATGGAAACCAGATCCTGATCTTTCACTATATATAAAAAGGAACTCACAATGGATGAAAGACTTAAATATGAAATGTGAAATTGATATTATAAGAAGAAAATGGGTTAAATGCTCCAAAACATTGGAATGAGCAAAGATTTTCTGGATAAGAACCCCAGTGACCAGAAGAATCACCAGCAAAATCAGACAGATGTGACAATCTGAAGAGTTTCTATACATCGAAGGAAACAATTGAGAGAAGAACACAACTACATTGCTGTTTATATACTGTGGTTACCTCTACAAGACCTGCACAGGATTGAGAACATTGATATTTCCTTGTGGATGGGGAGTGAGGCCTTGAAGTCCCATCTTTCCCAAAGGGACTCTTGCTAATGAATGGTTCTTGGTAAAAGGGTGTCAATTTCTTCAGCAGGGAAGTCACTGATAAATTGCCTTTGCTCCACTAAATAACTTTTCACCCAATTTGAGCAAGTAACTCTTACTAAACTCAGTGGGCTACAATCAAAGTAAGACATGAAAGTATGAGACAGATTGTAGAAAAAAAGAGTTCTAGTGGATGAGAGATGACCTATAGATCAAATGCAATCTCTATCAAAACTATGACTTTTTTCATTGAAATACAAAAATATATTTAAATTGTATACAGAACCAAAGAAGGCCAGTGATTTCTAAAACAACTTTGAATATCCAAAATAAAGCTGGAGACATGGYAATCTAGATTTCAAATCGTATTAAAAAGCTGTGGTAATCAAAGCAGCTTGAGGAACTGGGCCTAATAGTGAACAAATGTAATCCTACCATTTCTGTAATTGCAGCACTCAAGAAGCTAAAGAAAGAAGGTCAGAACTTCAAAACTACCCTCAGCTACACAGCAAAATCCTACCTGAAAAAAAAATGAAAGGAAAAAAATAGAATCAGAGAAAATCTCTGCCAGGTATTTGTTTTTTAAATTATGGCTATCCAAAATATATACAAGAAGCCTAATATATATCCAAAGAAGTAATTCAATGAGCAAATGATTACTTTTCAAATAATAGATACAAATTACCAATAAATATATGAAAAAGAAAGGTTCAACATCTCTATTCATCAGAGAAATGCAAATCAATACTACATTGAGATTCTATGTCTCCCCATTCAGAAAGACGATATCAAGAAAACAGAGAAAATTTGTAGCACTGATTGAGACGGGATCTGATACATGGTTGGGGTATAAATTAATATAGCTACTATGGAAATCAGAAAGGGGGTTCCTGAACAAATCAACAATAGAACTACCATATACTTTTGTATAAATTGCAAAGACGATGATAAAAGGAAAATAACCCATCATAGAAGACACTGTTCAAATTCTATAAAAATTTTCTAACAGTCAGCAGCTTGAAACTACAAAAAATATACTTTAAAAATGATCAGAGAACATGGATTGACACTTTTCCAAGGAAGGAGCACACACAAATGGCCAGAAAGTACATGGTAAAATTCTTGGGGCAGGAGAGATAGCTTAGCAGTCATGAGCTCTTACTGCTCTTGTAGAGGACCTGAGTTTGGTTCTCAGCACCTATGTCAGATGGCTGGCATCCATCTATAATTCTAGCTTGAGGGCTACAACATCCTCCTCTGACCTCCACATACACGCACAATCCTGCTTGTAGATACACATGCATATACGTAATTAAAAATGAAAATATGAAGCCCACATGCTGTATCCTGGAAGTCAGGCCCATGTGTGCGCAGACCAACTCAGCTAACAGCCTGGCCCAAATCTAGTGCTTTGAGTCATTCCACCACAACATTTACTCCCATCTATGAGCTGCTGGAGTGAGTATAGGAGCTGGCCCTACAGATCCAGATGTCATTACTGAGTAGGGCCAGGCTTAGGCACACCGGCTACTCCCTAGCATTGAGCCTCTGTCTGCAGCCTGAGCTAGTTTTCCTGCTGGAAGGTGGAGCACAAGGGGCAGTGTTTCTGTGTGCAGCCTATAAGCACAAAGGTTGAGCCTAGAAAACCTGAAAGTGGCTGATATTGAGGGCAAGGTGGTGCAAGACAGCCAGGAGCTCTCACAGAACTTGGTCTAAGATGCCTGGTCTAGCCACATGCTCACCCTGATTCTGGGCAACAGCAAGATATCCAAGATGAGTCTCAGTGATGGTCCAGTATTTATGGTGTGTCAGAAACAGATGACCTTGAAGCAGACTAAGAACTCATTGCAATGAACATATTTGCATGCAAATATGTTTGGACACAAAAAAATAGTGTGTCAAATTGCAGTTTCCAATGACGAACAAATATGAGATAGAGAGATGAGAAAGATGGAGGAAAGGAACAGTGAGTGGGTGGTGGTGTAGAGAGCCAGAACTAGAGATGTGTCAGGGTTAATAGTTGGGAAAGAGCTGGGGGGCCGGGGGTTAGGAGGAAGTGTCATTGCCAAGTAGGTCCAACAGTGTAGTGTGCAGCAGCCTGGAGCTCGTACTCTGAGTCAGCCCCAGAACATGCTGCCCATCGCCATGATCTCTCTGGTTCTGACCAACAAAAGGATGTCCAAGATGAAGAATTATTCATTTTCTGGATTAGAACTCTTCAAAAGACCTCTATGATCAATGCTTCCCCTGGAGGCCACTTTAGTATCTGTGGTCTGCTGCCCCAGGCCTGATGAATCCTGAGGTTTATGTGAATGTCCATAGTCCTATGACAGTCAAGAGCCTTGTTGATGTTCCTGGCCGCATACCACCCAAGGCCATGTGAATGTTCACAGTCTGTGCTGTAGCCTGAAACCAAGCTGGTGTCCATGGGCCATGCTGCTTCGAGGGTTCATATTGATGGGAGTGGTCTCCACTCTCACCTGAGGCCATGATGATGTTGCGACCAAGGGCCATGTCTGGGCCCATTGTTCTACTCCAGCCAGGGTCTCTGTTGATGTTCGTGGCCCACATTAGCACTGAAGGCTATACAAATGTTTATAGTCTGTCCTGTAGCCTGAACCCATGTTGATATTGTGGGCTGTGCTACCAAGGGCCATTTTGGGGTGAGTGTCCTGTGCTGTTGCTGAGGGATGTGGAGGTGTCCATGGCCCGTGCAGCAGCAGAGGACTGTGTTGATGTCCACAGTCAGTACTGCCACCAGAGACCATGCTGAGGTCTGTGGCACATGCTTACAACTGAGAGCATGTGGGTATCCATAGTCCGTACTATCCCCAGAAACCCTGCTGAAGTCCACGATCTAGGCTCCCACTGACTGAAAAGGCAAGGAAGTTACTTTTGTTTTGATACTTATGACTGTAGACAGCTGGGAAAGAAGGACATAAAGGCTGCTATATGTAACTTCCCATATGTAAGCGCCTAGACAGAAAACTATCAAAGAGAACTCTTAAAAATTGTAATAAAGATACTGAACTGTAGCTCTCCACAACTAATGGGTTCTAGGAGAGAAGTGGGTGAGCAAGGGCTCAGTTTTCCTTAAGAAGCTGCTGACCAGGACTCAGTGAGGATATTACCAATCAAAATTGCACTATTTTTTTCTTTATTTTTCTTCTTTTTTTTGTGGGTAGTGAGGAGTGGGGGGATGAGGAGGAGGTCCCAAGGAGGTGTGGACCTGGAAGGACTGGAGCATGAGAGTGCTTGGATTTCATGATGTGAAATTCCCAAATAATTAATAAAAATATTATGAAAAAAAGATAACCTTTTAAAATGTTTCAAAATTCCTGTGGTCACCTGAGCATCAAAGGAATGTGTGATGGTTCATATATGATTGGCCCAGGAAGTGACCCTATTAGGACGTGTGGCCTTGTTGGAGTAGGTGTGTCACTGTGGGTATGGGCTTAAGACCCTCACCCTAGTTGCCTGGAAGTCAGTCTTCCACTAGCAGCCTTCAGATGAAGATGTAGAACTCTCAGCTCCTGCACTATGCCTGCCTGGATGCTGCCATGTTTCTGCCTTGATGAAGATGGACTGAACCTCTGAACCTGTAAGCCAGAGCCAATTAAATGTTGTCTTTTATAAAACTTGCATTGGTCATAGTGTCTGTTCACAGCAGTGAAACCCTAACTAAGACAGAATGCAAATCGAAAGTGTATTGAGAAATCATATTTCTCCAGTTAAAATGGATATTATCAGAAAGACTAAGTTCTGGTGAAGATGGGCAAGGGGAGGGAAATCTTGTCCACTTTTAGTGGGATTGTAAATTAGTATAGTAATTATGAAAAACAGGATAAGGATTTCCTAAAGTACTAAAGCAGAAGTACCATATGACCAGAAACTCCACTGATGGATAAATAATCAAAGGAATGAAATCAATATTTCAAAGAGATAGCTTGGTTCCCATCGTAATTGCAGGACTATTCACAACAGCCAGCAAATGGGGTCCATCTAAGTGTTGATACACGACTATAAAGAAAATGTGGTTTATCTACATATAATATTCAGCCTTACAAAGGAAGTTATGCCAATTTGAAACAAACAATGGATCTGAGAAAATATTATGGTAAGTGAAAGAATCAAAGTACAGAAAGACAGATACTACATTATAACCTATACATGGACTCTAAAACCTTGAACACATAGAACCAAAGCTTAAGGGTGCATGCCAGAGGTTAAGGAGTTGCTGCGAACTTGTTTAAAGTTTATAAACATTCAGCTTTTAAATGAATATGTGTCATTGATAAAATGAACAGCATAGCACAGAGACTGGTTAATTATACTGTGTCATATCCTAAGTACTAAGTGTAGTCTTCAAGTGTTCTCACCATATACACTTGCACAAAAGTAACTGTGGGGTGTAGATATGTGAATCAGCTTGTGTATGGCAAGCATTTCAGTGTGTGTGTGTGTGTGTGTGTGTGTGTGTGTGTGTGTGTGTGTGT